>BMAO01025598.1:0-230752 GCA_019973975.1 Trichonephila clavata | reverse complement strand
TTTTATTTGCTCACAACATAATTGTAAGACAGTTACGTAATGGGGAATATTAAGGCCCACTGCAACGTCAGGTTTTGCCTTTAATATTTTATAAACTGGTTAAATACGTACTTGGCATCAATCAGGCTAAAGGACCCCTAGAATCCTGCCCCCCTTCCTGCAATGTGAGGATATACTGTTGCCACTGTTGTGAGAATGTAATTGGACCTTGGTGTGAAATATTTTTGTCTGTAGAAAAGAAAACTACTTGATTCTATTAAATTATTATTTTAAATTCTTAATTCTGAGTAATTAAACGTATAGAATCTCGTATTTTTTGAAAGAATATTTTCAAAATAAAAATCATTAGAAGTATAAAAATTCATTTTATTTTGGCTGTGAAGTAATTCTATATTTTGTATCTTAAAAGATAGAAAGTATATTATAAGCTTACTGAGAGTTTTGAATTCCTTTTTTTTACCTATGTTTTTATGATATCCAGAAATTTTGAGGACACTCTTAGAAACATTTTATTAATGATTCCTATTGCTGTGAAAAGAACTAATTTTTTTGCATAAGTTTAGTTAAAATACATCAGTGTATTTAGAAATATCTTTTTTGATCAATTTTAAATGAACACATTGATTGTAAATTATAATTTTATAGTTATTCACATTTATTTCTTTTGCATATAAATATATGAGTTATATTTTGATATTCAAGTTATTGCTTTAAAATATAGAGCCTTATAATTATTAATTTTCTGGATTTCTTTTAAAAATGAGCCAAAACTTCTTTTTTATATATTATGCACATAGCAACTTTCTTTTACATTTTCCTGTTTCTTATTTTTTTCAGTGGGCAAGGTGATACTGTGGTTAGCATATTGATTGATTTAAATGGATTTTGGACTTATGAAAACAGAGAAGTTCTTGTTGCTGATAATAATGATGAAGCTGAAGTTTGAAAAGTGTTATAATGTTCAATGTAATTTTTTGTTTTTCATTGCAAAACTCTTCAATTACATGCATACATATTAAAAATTACTTTCACATTATTATTCCATATATTTATATTTTATATGAATAACTTAATTTAATTTATATTGAATATGTTTTTTTTTATGTTTTAATGTTCAATTTTTATGGATAGTGGTTTTATAAATATAATATAACATGTGCGAATTAAAATTTTACTTAAATATAAGTTAAAAACAATTATGTAAAAATATTAAAGGGGAACTTCAAAAAAAAAATTTTATCTTATTTTTCCAGTTTGGAATTAAGTTAAATAGTTAAATTTCAAAAAACACAGTAACATATAATTCTAGATATGAAAGATGCAATGAAATTTATTTTGTGATTTCTTTTTGGTTACGTTAATATTAATAAAAAAGGTTACCTTCTAATTTAATTATTACCGTATAAAATATGACGCACAACGAGACTTTTTAACACAAAAAATAAGATTGAAATATATTGGTGTGTGTTATACGCTGGATATAAAAATCGTAGCTTTAAAAATAAAGAGAAGATGCGCATTAAAAAGTCCGATTTTTGCTATAAATAATGAGAGTAGGGTATTATGGAATATCATTTACTTGAAAAATAACTTTACTGGTTTTTTATTTAAAAAAAATCTCCAAAATCCTCATCGATATATACTATAAACCAGCAGTTCTAAAAATGCTGTCCGTGAAGTCTCTCATACAACGTTGAGATTTTCTTCTTTTATTCACTCTGAAAGGCCTCATGGAAAACTTTAAAGATGGGCCACTCTAGACCAGATTACTAAATAGTCCCCAATGAAGAAACTCTACTAGTACTTGCATTTTGATCGAGAATGTTAAGTCGGGGAGGGATGTTCAAAATCTTGAGGGTCCACCATGTCACTAAAATAATAAAAATGTTATGTTAAATAAAGGGGGGGGGGGTTGTGATCCAAAGTTTAAGAACCACTGCTATAAACGATTATAAGTAATTATCATTTGGCAAAAAAAATATTTATTTTGTTGTAATATAAAAAATTTTTTTAATGATAAATGAAAGGTAATATGGAACAGGTGTTTAAAATCACTGAAAAACTAATTAAGTCTTCGTAAGACGTAGTTATTCTTAGGTATAAAAGTCATACTTTTAAGAAAATGTTATAGTAGCCTCTGTTTCGAATGTATTAACAAAAGTCACAGTCCAGTAGAGTCAAGGTAAGCTCACAGAAAGCAGCTGAAGCATTGAATCCAAATTTTCCCTCGTTGATCTTCGGAGAATTTTCCATTACAGAAGATACATTCAGCGTCTTTGTTTACTAATTCTTTAGTTGATGACATGAAGTCTATTACAAAAGATACATCAGAATGGAATGTGTTATGGAATATCTCAAACTCAAGCTCAGTGGTGCAACAGCCCGTGAGGGCCAGGGCCTACTGTGCCCATCCCAGTATACGTGACCATTGGGCGCTGAGGTGCATGAGCAGATGTCCCGATCAGGTGACCAGTCTGAAGCGAGACTCCCAGTGTTTAAGTCCCCAAGCAAGCTTGGTACTCATTTATCGACCCACTGCAGTAGGGATGAAAGGCTGAGTCGACCTTGATGAAATATCTAATATTCCATAATACCCAACACGCCATCTTGGAAAATGAACCTTTAAATTGAAGAACAAAACATTGTCAGATAAAAAACGACAACAATATTAGTATAATTCATTTAGTATACATTATGCTAAACTTTAATGTTCAAGACACATGTGTACTAGCAGGTTATAATGTTCGAAAACTTAACGTGAAAAATTTTTGAAAATTGTAAACTACATTTTGTTATGTAGCGAACGGTATGGCAATAACAAGTTGTCAACTCTCACTGCATTGCATTATGAGAGTCTTTCTTCAGCACTTTCAAGGATTTCCTAAGCAGTTGGAGCCACACACAGAACCAGAAACTCGGTATTCCATATAACACGACTCTCATCTACGTTTTGTTTAAAACAAATGACGTCTTATGTACTTTCCTAGGATAAAATGAAAAGTTCTTACGTCATATCTTCAGGCACATCATCGAAAATTATGTTTCCTTTTCACCATAACTATTACTCTGATCCATTCATAAATAATCATCAACCGTTCTATTTAGATTATGAAATATACTACATTTTTAAGGTATCCGACTACTTGCGACAACTTTTTTTTTGAAAAAATGGAGATATGGGAATTTTTTGTTTTTTTTTGTTTTTAGATTTCTTTAGTACATTTTTAAAAAAATATGCTAAAATTAAGAAGAGAAAAAAATTATTATTACTAAAAAGGGAAAAATGGGTAAAAATTGACAAAAAATAATATAAACGGGGCCCATTTTGTACCAAAAGCTTATGAACAAATTTTAATTTTTTTAATTCCGATGTGTTGCTATGTGATTCATTTTTCAAATGACCTTCAGGATAAGAGATATTTTAATTTTTACAAAAACTAGAACACTTTATCTTAGTTACTATATGAAATTGCTTAAAAAATTTAAAAAACAGCAACTGTAAACAGGGACTGTAAATTTTGTAATAAAACAGTGCTTGATAAATCTGAAGCTTAAAACACTTCTACTATTATACAGAATATACACAAAAAATTTCAAATAATTATTTTCAAAAACTTGTTTAGCAATCGCAAGCCCCGTTTGAGGATTTTCAAAAAATCCCATTTCGAGTAAAATGCGTTTTAAAGTATGACATCTTGCTTAAATTAATGGCATGTGCTTTTACTAAAACACTTATAGTTTTTGTTCTAGTGAACGGAAAAAAATAAAGTTGGTTTTTTTTTTATAAAACTAATAAGATACCTATAAAATACACTCATACCCATAAATTAAGGATGATTCAGAATCACACAGAAATTAAAATCTAAAATAAAACTTTCACCTGTAGAATATCACACACATCTTGAAGAAGAATATGCAAATTACAGGAAACCACCAGATAGCACGGACAGTACGTCACAATGACAAGAGTATAAGAGAGGGGTAAATAAGGAATGGTGGCAAAGAAGTAAAATTGTTCACAAGCGCTGTAAAAGCCTTTCAGTGCAATAACCGCATAGTCATGGCACAAAGGAAGCATTTGGATGATTTTTTTACGTGGTAGAGTTATAGGACGACTGTACCCAGCTGGAAGTATCCAAGGAACTTGGAATCGCCCAGAGTGTCATCTCCAGGCTTTGGCAACGATTCCAAGATGATGGTAATGTGAGTAGAAGTTACAGCACAGGTTGCCCCGAGTTACAACGCCGAATGAGGACCTGTATTTTGCAGTTACTGCAAAAGGAAACAGACGGAGCACAGCATCAGAACTATCTCGTCAGCTCTCTTCAGCTACCGGTACGTCAGTTTCAAGGCAGACCGTGTACAGACGCTTAGGGCACATTGGTCTATAATGCTCGTAGGCCTGTCAGATGAGTTCCCCTTACCGCAACTCACTGTCGCCTGCGATTAACCTAGAGTAGAGAGCAGGCATTGTGGACACCGCAACACTGGCCTTGTGTGATGTTTTCCGACGAGTCCAGGTTTAGTTTGCAGTCTGATTCTCGCCAGACTTTCATATGGAGAGCTTCAGGTACCCGTTACCACCAAGAGAACACCATTAAACGACACCGTTACGGTGTCGTTTAATGGTGTTCTCTTGAATGGTTCGTTTAGAAAGGAATTATTCTTGGTTCCAGAACTGACCTGCATGTTCAGAGTGTAACGATGACAGGCCACATCTATCGGGATGTCATTCTGGAACAACATGTACGTTTGTTTCGGGGCGCCATGGGTGCTGAATTTCTGTTTATGGATGACAACGCCCGTCCTCACCGTGAAAACATTGGAGACGAATGCCCTCAATCGGAGGATATCACCCGTATGGATTGGCCAGCATACTCACCGGACTTGAATCCAATAGAGCATGTGTGGGATATGCTTGGCCGACGAATTGCAGCCCGTCAACCCCCTCCCACCTGTCTACCGGAACTTCGGAGGGAATTGCTTGATGAGTGGTGTAATATTCCCCAAGATCAGATTGAAAATTTGATACTCAGCAATCGTAGGCGTTGTAAGGCCTGTATTGCATCGTCCGGGAGACATACTCCGTATTAACCATCATACTAACCATGTTATACTGTTTTTTGTAAATAGGTTCTTTTTTGAAATCTGCTCCAGGGAGTAAAAATCGCAATTTTTATTAATTATGTCAACTGTATAGCATCTTTTTGCTCATTACCTTTTGTTTAATAAATAGACTTTATAGATAAGTCAAATTTGTTTTGCTTCTGTCTCTTTCTTTGCCTGAACTTCATTATCCTTAATTTATGGACATGAGTGTAAAATCACAAAAAGCATGTCCATTTTTGGCAAAATTCACAATTTTAGGGTAGTCGAATACCTTAAATGACTTCTTAATTATGTCGGGTTTAATTTCCATGCTTTTAATATCGACTCACAAACTATTTTTTTACTGACATGATGCATTTGTCTTCCTCTTATTGTAAATGATTTTTTACTAAGGCTTCAAACTATAATGTTTTCTTTCCGATTATCGTTCCGTTTCTACTAAAATAATACACAAGTTCAGTTCCAAATAAATAATTTTATTTTATGTATATTCATATTTGTACTAAAAAATATAATTCTGTCTTAGCATTCTTTTTCAGTGGTTCTGTCTTCAGCAGTGTTCTTTTTTCATTGTTGAATTTGGTAACTAACTACTAAAGGGGCAAGGATTAATAAACAAAATTTAAGAAATCTTAGGTCTTGATTTCTTTTAAATCACAAACTATTTCATCTGAATTTCAGTGTTGTTTTTGATGCCACTTGATCAAAGTTGTCAGATCAAGGACCACCAATCCTAGCTAGAGGCTAGTTATAGGTCTGTCGTTAGCCGCAACTTTGAGCACCATACAAGTGACGGCACAATTTCGCTCGGTTCCTCCCCACTTTTGATTGAAAACACACTGGGGTGGTAAAGGGCTTTCCATCAACCACTCGAGGGGACTTGTGACTCGACAAACATTTAAAGCGCCCCATGCCGCCTATACACTATAGATTTACAAACACCCATGCCTTCTCCGGGTTTTGAACTTAAGCCCTAAGGCATAGCAGTCAGCGTCTCTAACCACTACACTGGATTACTACATAAATCAGAATTTCCATTTATTTGTAGAAATATTTTTAAAAGTAATTGTCTTATGAATAAATAAATGTGCTAATTCTGTACCTTCAGATACAATTATTTTTTTCATTAGCTTAATTGGATATTGTTTAATTAATGCGGCACTAGACTTATATAATGAGATTTTGAACCGCTGCAACCTTTTCTCTCCGAAACTGCATGATGTTGCTAATTGCGTCTCAAACAACATCATTATTGCACCTCATCAACTAAACCTTAACACTTATCTCGAAATTAATGGGTAAAAGCGAGATTTTTTCTAACCTTAGTTTATTCTGTCGGGATTCCGGTAGAGTTTTATTTTGCTCTAACACAGGAGAAATACCATGTAATATGCTTAATATTTTTAATTTTATATGTTTTTGTTAGTATTTTTATTTTTACAAAACAAGAATTCAGTTTTAAAAAATACTAGCATATTAATGAAAAATGCGCAAAAGTAATTTTTGTACGAAAACACTTTATTTTACAAAATTGGAAAATTGATGGAATTATGTAGGGATATAAATACTGACATTGGTTTTAAAAAAAGTACTTTAAAAATTCAAATCAGTGGGTGTATTCTTAGGTTAAATTCTTAAATTTTTTTGATTTCTTCATGTGATAGCCATTTTTTTTCTTTTTAAATTATCACAATTAAGATAACTTTTTCTTTTGAAATCTTTACTGTTTTCAAGATTTCGGTTGTTGTTTTTTTACTTCCAAAAGTGTTTCAAAAAAGACAGAAATAGTACTGAAATGATATTTTTTTACGAAAATTGAATTGCATTTGTTCTAATTATAAGGATTAAAAAGTACGTTTAAAACTGCATATTTTATAGCAATACAAAACTTTTAAATAATAGTGATGAAATATACTTTGCAGCAAAATCGTGATTTAATAATAGTCTTAAGAAAGAGCTTGTTAAATAACATGTAATTAGTATATGTGTTAGAATCCTTCGCAGATTCTATTTTGACCTTCCCTTTAAGAACTCTAAGAACTCTTAAATTGCAAATTTTTCAATTTTTTTAAAAACAAATATGTTAAATCTTTAACATTTCTGAGCATTTTGATACCAAATATTTGTTGATACTGTAAAAACTTCCGAAGTTATTGAGAAATAACAAAGGAAACTTATACAAAAACCTTATCTCTTTCATATCTATAACTTCATTTTTCTCAAAACAACAAATTTTAGCTTGAGCGCAGGATTTCTCAGAAACTATTCATGATATCAATTTGAAATTTCATACACGTGTTCAAAATAAGGCTCTTCATACCTTATACAACAATTTTCAAAAAAAATTTAATAATTTGTTTTTATTTTAATTTTAATTTTTTTTAAATTTTCGCTATAATTGTATTTAAAAATATATTTTTTCTCTAAATTTCTTAAAAGTTGGTATAATTTCAAAAGTGAACATTTCTATACCAAATAAAATTAATTTAATAAATTTTGATCAATTTTGTACTTCAGAATCCTGCGCGATGTAAAATACTCATTTTCATATTTTTGAAAAATTGTCCAATTTATATTTTTTTATAACTTTTTACATTTTCTCCCAAATTCTCTAAAAATTTGCGAAAAAATGTAAAAATATTTTATTATCATGTGTTAAAAATTTCAATTGATTGTTTTGTTTTATTGCTAAGTTACATTGGTTTGAAGAAAGATGTTTTTTTCGAGTGCATAGATATATGTTAAGGGTCCTGAGAGGCCCTTTCCTTGGTTGAGTTTCCTACTAAATTGGTAACTTAATTCATCAAATAAAATTCATGAAATTTTTGTGATTATTACTAAATAAATAAATAGAAATTTAACGAATAAATGCTTTTGTAACAATCGAATTGCAACGTACAACATTCATTTCCTTTTGAATTAAGAAATTCATTTATACTATAACAAACTATAGCCTGTTGTCTTAGTAAACTTATTATCATAAAACACAGCCCAAAAACTACACCTATACTTCCAATTGCAATTTTTAATTTTTAGGCTTATTCCCTGGATAACGCTCGCCCCCTTTCTTTATGAAGGCACCTGAAATGCACGTGTGCAATGCTTTCAAGTTTTGAAGTCATTTATTCCAGATATTATTCCTAGATCTTCAAAAAGTAGTAATTTTCGAGAACTGCAACCATTTAAGTTCATTAAGTACGTCATTTCTTTTAAATAAACAGTATTCCGATCTATGCTGAAGTCTAGTTATTCTTTTATGTACATCTCTTTTTTTAACACGCTTTTATAAGCTTCACCTGTATGTAACGGAATCTTTGAACTCGATTTTTACCCACTTAAAAAGATCGGATTCATTCGAAATTTCGCACACTTGTCAAGGACCGATGACAATACAATAATTTCATAATTTTGTTCCATTGTCTTTTTCAGGATCGTCAGGAATAAGGATAATCAGATTTGGCGACAAATCCATATATCACGTCCAGATTTGGCGACTTATTGCATATATCATTTTTAAATTTGGCGACTAGTTCCATATACCATTTTCAGACATAGCGTCAAATTTCCTACATCATTTCCAGATTTGGCGACTAAAAGAATAAGGTGTAACCCTAAAGTGTTTTGAATTTAACGCTAATTATATATGCAAGTATAAAATACACTTGCGGTTAAAAGAAATAAAACAAACAAAAGAAGTGTTCTGCGTTCGATTCAGTATAAAAGCGTGTTTTTTAGTTTTTTTCAAACTATAATTTATTTATTTTAACACGCTTTTATAAGCTTCACCTGTATGTAACGGAATCTTTGAACTCAATTTTACCCACTTTAAAAGGTTAGATAATTCGAAATTTTGCAAACTTGCCAAGGGGAACGATGAGAATATAATAATTTAATAACTTTGTTCAATTGTTCTGATCAGGATCATCAGAATTAACGATTTTCCATTTCCATATTTGATGACTAATTCCAGATACCATTTCCAGATTTGGCGACTAAAAGATTTACAACCCTAAAGCGAAAACGCTCATGGTTAATACAAATATAACAAACAAAGAAAGGGTTCTTCATATGAAAAAGGGATGGATGCGTTGGCTGATCCAACATTTTGCCAACCACACCGTATCGACGCACTGATAGGATGCCAATAGGTATTACAGATTCTAAAAAAATGACGCATATAAGATTAATCCATCGATGAATAAATGATAGTTTAAAAAATTTTAAAAATACACTTTTATTGTAGATTGAACTAAAAAAATTAAAAATAAAATAACAAATCAAAAATAAATAAATCTTTTACATGCCGTATGATAATACAGCATGTAAAAGATCTCTAGAGTGTCTGTTTGGCTTGAGTGTGCTCTCAGCAAAATTAGATCACAGTACAGATTCGCATCGTCAAGAACTCAGTTGCCTCCCATCCCTCTAGGGAGGAAACTGGGTATCAAAATTGCCTGTGGCGATTAGTATCCACCTATAGGGTGACACATTAAAAAGATATACCAGCTTCCGGGGAATGTATTAGGTCTGCAATGGTAAAACACCAAAAAAATTAAAAAACACGTTTTTATAGTGAATCGAACTAAAAAGTAAAAAAATAATTCTTAATATAAGAATATAATGATTAATGAGAAAATTAATGTCATGATAAAAGCGTGGGGTGCTCGATATCAATTGCTACAATTTCTTACTAGTTCTATTCTGAAATGTAGAGTTAGCGTAAAAATGTAGTACAAAACACCCCACTTTTTTACCACAATGACATTAACTTTCTCGTTAATCATTTTATTTTCATGTTAAGAATTATTTTTTACTTTTTGGTTCGATTACCTGTGAAAACGTATTGTTCAGTTTCTTTAAACTACAATTTTTATTTTACTATTTTTGAATCGATCATTTTTATACCTGATGTATAACACGTATCCGTAAATTTTAATCTTAATTTTTGCGTTAGAAGTGCGCGTTTCACACCGGATTTATTGCTACCTCTTATCTATATTAAACACAAAAAAGTAGCCTTTAACATTGTATTATTTGATGTTGCGATCAGTTTATTTAAAAGGATTTCTCTTAGTAATTTCCGTTTCGTTATTTGAGTTGATCACATTCAGTTCATTCATTCACTTATACTCACAAAATGAAAATTCTTTTACTTAGCATCATAAATTTTTCTTCTTTTCATGAAGGAAAAATTTTCAATCAAAATCACTTCAAAGGAGTTAATCACTCTGTTAAAAATGAATTTCAAGATAGGCATAGGTTTTATCTTTTCCGGTTTACTTAAGTCATATATATTTAAAATTCTGTACGGAAACATAAAACTATTGCCTCTTGGGTATTTTATTAGCCTCTTTGAAAGAGTAATGTCATTCTTTCACGTCATAAATGATTTTTATGGGAAGAAAAATGAGGGAATCATGCTTTCTGCAAATAAGGATTCTCGTTTATTACTACAGGCACATTTACAAATTACGATAAAAGGCATTTAATGTAGTTGTCACTTCCATAACAATTTGATTTACGAAATAGTTTGTTTCTTACATATGTATGAAATGATTCGAACTTGATTCGGGTATTTTGGGATTCAAATATTTTTTTGGTTTTGATGCAATAGTGGAACGGATGATGAGGATTGGTACTTTTAGTTCCCTATTTATTTAGTTAGATAGAAAACGCAACACGAACATAAAACAAACAGGACAACACAAAGAGAGACATTAGCTCGCACGGCTTACACGACGTTCACAAAGCAGCCTTTGTTCGTTCCAGATATCTCGAGGATTTACAGTCATGGTCAACTGAAAACTATTAAAATCATATGATTTCCGGTAAAGGCTTTTCTGATTGATCCATATTCGAGGGTGATGTAAAATTGCATCATCCTAATTTAAAATTTTAGTTTTGAGGAGATAAGGATATGGTTGTTTCTCGTTAGGTGGGTAAACTAGCAATTAATTATCTCGCAAAGTCATGGAGGGCTCAAAACCATTAGAAGTTAAAATCCCTCGAGAGAAAATTTAAGTGAATTATTGCAGTATAATTTAAACAAAAAATTTATGTTTCACAAAAATTTCAATCAAAAATTATTTGTCTATATTTACTTTGTTTAAAGTCCGACTTACAACTTAGTCACATAGAAATGAGCAATTATAAATTTGAAAAAGTTAACAGTGTTACTTATTTGGGAACTGAGACAAATAATAAAAATGAGCTGTCCCCAGAGATTAATAAAAGAATAATTGCTGCAAATAGATGTTTTTATGCCTTGAAGAGTTATTTAAAATCCAGTTTTCTCAAATTAAGAACTAAATTGCTTCTTTACAAAAGTCTTATATGATCTGTCCTGACGTATACATCAGAGACTTGGCCATTGACTTTACGTGATGAGGAAGATTTGGTAATTTTCAAGAGAAAGTTTATACGCTGCATTCTTGGTGGGATCCATGGGAATGGATCATGGAGAAGAAGATCTAACTTAGAATTCTACAAAATTTACAAACAACCCGATATTGTAAAATTTGTCAAATGACAGAGACTTAAATGGGCTGGTCATCTGGCTAGAATGAATGAAGATCGTTGCTGCAAGAAAATCTTTCTGGCAAAACCCATGGAAAATAGACCTCGGGGCAGACCCTCGTTAAGATGGATTGACTATGTCGAAAAAAATCTAAATATTTTAAAGCTCAGAAACTGGAAAAAAGTTGCCAAAAGTAGAGATGCCTGGAGGAAACATCTGGAGAAGGTCATGGCCCTCCAGGGATTTCAAGCCATTGAAGAAGAATTATTTGGCTGTTAAAAAGTGAATTGTTCTTTTCAATAAATCAAAAGTAAAACGTTATTTTCCAGAAATATACGGAAAAGGGACAAGACTTCAACGAAGTAACGGATTAAGATGTATTCTAGTTGAATGCAAGTAATGTCTTAGCTTTTAAAGTTACCTGACATGAATCGAATTGAACAATTGCAATTCCACCTGCTAAACTGAATTTGTGCTGCGATGAAACCATCCCACAATACCCAGGAACAGTTGCGATTGCCTGCTATTAGATACCTTAAACAAGTGCTGTAACGGAGAGTATTGGGGCAGCTTTTGGGCCCCAAGTTGGATCTTACAAAGGATTGCAAAACCATACGTATTTGGCGTCAGTCTGGCTTGGGCCTCCTAGAATCCTAGGCTCCTCCCACAATGCGAGGTTGTGGGGGTGTACATTAAGCCACTGTCTCAGACTACTTATCAGCCCTTTGTCGAGTCAGGGACTCACCAGGTTTTGGTGGTTTAGAGCTCAAAAGTTGGTCCTACTTCATATTAAACAGATGGCCATATAATCATATTATGGTTCTTCAGTGTACAGATAGAAATTAAAAATTAATATATTTTAAAATAATATTGGGTAAAACTTACAGTGTGCTTTTGTTGATAGTTCTCGGCATAATTTACAATATAATATAACATTGCAGACAGAAACTACAAAATCTTATTCATTCTTAATTTATTTCCTTCTTTATATGATCTTTGAATATAAATGTATTATGATATTTTTAAAATACTAACTAGTTCCTATGATATTTTATACAGAGCAACTTTCTATGCACATTTTAAAGATATTTAAACAGAGTGTGTATTAGAAGTCTCGATATGTTTGAGTATTATATAAAGTCACACACAAGATTGTATTTCAAATGCTTCTCATTCATCAAATATTGACAATTATTAAATACAAACTGTGAAATGATAGTGTTTTATGTACTTGGAAAATACTGAAAATCTTTTTTAGAGTATTGGATTTTAGTTAGAACTGGGGGGTACTTTAAAATTGTAAATTTTATGAATATGCTTTATATAGTTTGCAGGTTACGTATAAGAAAAAACAAAAATCGAAAATATATTTAATTGATTTCAAAAGCTACGTTTTTGAGTTTTGTAATGAGAAATTTTTAATTTTAAAGAAATATTTCAACTCTTAAAGTATACAGAATTTTTAAGGTAATTGCTAATTTTACATTAAAATTACCCAAAGGGAGAAGATGGAAGAATGGATCTTTTTGAAAAATTTAAAGAATATATTGCCTTTATTTAATTTCTTAACACACCGACTGGTTGCATTCCACATATAAATGCTGATTATAACTCATCATTTATTTTAATGTAAACCAACAAAGTATAAATGCGTTATCAGCAATTTAAGAAAGGGCATGATATTAAAACAGGAAAAAAAGTTCATCCAAATTTCTCGAGATTTATCCACGAAGAAAAGAGGACAATTACTTTTATGGTAATTCAGACATATTTACAGCGAAATCACTTCATCCAAAAATGTGGTCTTTTCCAGATGAGTAATTACCGGAACTGAAGAAGATTCTTCGTTCCATTTTACTTTATGTCGTGTTTCAACAGTTGAAAGGATTTCCCAAACGATTCTTCCGAATAAAATGTTCGAAAATATGCAGACGAGATTTCGCAAAGATTCCCTTTTTTTTTTACTCTAATTTATTCCTCACTTTTTAACACACACTCTCTCCCGCACTTCATCGCTATTTATACCACCGTAATTTTCACGAAAAGCATTAAGGATCCACCTTTTTGATATCTGATGAAAAGTACCTTCTTTTCAGATGCACCTTATCTGGGGAAAATGGTTGTTTGCTCTTCTCTTCTTTATAGTAACCATGGCAACCGAAGAAGACTTTCTTATTGATTTCAAAGAGACCAGAACTCGGCGACGAGAAGGGAAAAAAAATAGAATGCACTGGTAAAAAAGAATAAAAAAATCCATCTTCTATTTCAAAACATTAGAATTTTCTGGTCCCGAGAATTCAGTTGAGTGAAAAGTATTCCCTCTGTGTTGTTTCGAATCTTTTTACGCATTTTTTTTTCTTTTCTTTATTCCTTTTCAATGCTGTTGCACCCACTCTTCTTTCAAGAAAGAAAAATCTCGGGACTCTTTGGATTCATTTTTATAGTCCCCGTGTCTGTATATTTGTTCTTGTTTAAATTCACTTCAAAGTTACAGAAGCGGATTGAGATTTATGCGGGCTTCGTTGCGGGAAAATGATTTTCCCCAAGTTTGGGAAGGGAATTTCCGATTAGTTTTTATGGCCTTAAAACTCGAATTGAAAAGAGTTTAATCCCTTCTGTGGAATAATGTGCGTACAATGAGGGGATATTTTTAGATATTTTCTCTCGTGTTTAAAACAAGCGATATCGTTTACTTTGATCTCGAGGGAACACATTTCCTATTTAGAATGTTCTCTGATTCCGTGATTGTGTGTGTGTGTAAATTAAAAAGCGTAAATATTCACTAGAAGATTATTTTGCAATTTTTTCTGAAGCCTTACATAAAATTGATTTTTGAACGTGGTTATTTTTCATGACTCAAATTTATTACAAGAATAATATAATTTATTTATCATCCGATTATTAATTTTTTTGATTGTTGAAAGTTTTGATTAAATAGTAATCCTTTTGATTTTATTTTAATGTAACACTCCTATAATTTTATATCCACTTTGATAGATTAAACTTGTGCAACTTCTTTTGGTTTTTACATAACACAATGAATACTATTAAAGGAAAAGAATTAAGTTCATCTGCCTGCTCAATTAATAAAGAAATACTAGCCATATGGGGCCCGAAGTTGCACGGGCTGTTTCGATTGCATAACTTTTTGTCCATGGAAATGTCCCCTTTCCCTCTCGGTGTCAGTACTTCCTGGTTTGAGTGGGAATTCTAAATTAAAGCCATTTTAAATTCTCTTCAACAAAATTTCTACTACCTCTTTGCTCCATCGGACAGATTTCTTTCCCCTCCACTTAGCCTAGTGTGGCACGGTTTTTTTTCGAGAGTATAACTTTATATCTCTATGAAAATTTCTCTTTTTCCTCTCGATGCCAACACTTCTGGGGGAGGGGTGTATGCAAGATGTGAGTGATTTCTATACTTTATGTCATTAAAACTTTCTTTTCCTATATTTCTTCCTCTTTTTCTTGTCAGACAGGATTCTTTCCCTCCGTTTAGCCTGGCGTTATATGGACTTTTCGAGTATAAAACTCTTTTTCCCTCTTTTTTTTTTCCACACGGATAAGATCTTACTTGAAATTTCTATTTACATTTACAAAACTAAATTTTTATTTATACTCATTAATTTAAACCAATTGTTATAAATATTATCAACGTTGTTTATAATTAATTAATCAATCTTGCTTTTTTTGTTACTTATTTTATTCTGTTGTACTTATTTTATTTCATCAACTGCACTTGTATGTATTCCTCAAAGTTTCCAATGAAGACCCGCAGCTTAGAGGGGCTGATGCGTGTCAAATGTGTCGTGAGTCAAAGTCACTCGGCACGCTGTATGGGAGTTAGAAGAGTAATATCAGTCTTCGTGTCACTTGATTGCGTTAAAAGTGGCCGCGGTAGCCAAGTGGTCAAGGTAGCGGATTATAGCTGGCGTGACATGAGTTCGAGCCCAGTACCACTGAAGACCCGCCGTGTAGGGGAGTGATGTATGTTAAATCTATCGAGAGTTTAAATTTCATCCCGTTGGTGTGGTGTGGTAGTTAGGAGAGGGAGATGTCAGCTCAGGTGCTGTTCCTCGTCACTTGACCATGGCTAAAAATTACGAGGTCTGTCGCCAAAAGCCCTCGTGTAGCTCAACAGTGCGACGTTAAGATTCACTTACTCACTGATTGTTGTCAGTAGCCCTTGTATTACTTTCAGTATGACATTAATAAACACTCATACTCAAAGTTTTTTTTTTAAATCAGAACTACACTGCTATATTTAGTATATCCCTGCGTTTCTAATCGCACTTATTACCTAAGAAGGGTCTTCTATCAACTACTTTATAAATGCTTTCCGAAACTTAACACGTATTTCGACAACTCAGTACTACACCTAATTTTTCGAATTGTTTTAAGTTACAGTTTCCATACTTTGCCTTCTTCCTTTAAATTCTTAAACTACTCTATTGAGTTCATGATTTAGTTTTGTTAAATTTTTAAGAACTTTTTTAATTTTCACATCAAGTGAAAATAACTCCCATAGTTCTGAATTTTATTTACCAGAGACCAACTCCTATGGAATCTGCAATTACGACAATTATGCAAAAAACATGTCACACTTTTTGTGAAGAAAGCAAAAGAAACTTTTCAAACAACAATGTAGATATTATTGTGACGGGTCTCTCTGCGAACCTTCAACTAATTCTCTTGGCTTAAATTTATTTCTTTTTAACTGTATGTCTATTGAAAACTTTCTACCGAAGAAGACTTGAATTATTCAAAGGAGTTGTTATATTTAAGCGTGGACATTTAGGTACGCAAAGTTAGTCGACGGATAGTCACTGGATGCTCAATTATTAATAATTGGAGAATAAGTTATAAAATTGAGCTTAAGAATTACGACCTTAAGTCGTACAAGTAAGAGATTTACTGCGAAGTCTAGCGTAAAAGTCCAGAGTATTCCAAGAGTAAGTGGAGTAGATTATACTCATATGTGCTAAGTATCCTTAAACCGTGTGATTGCTCATCTAATTAGTTATGTAGTGCATTTCCTACCTTTAGTTGTTTGTTTTTGTAAGTGGGATAATAAATTTGAATTTTAAACAGGTTATGGCTGGATCTTTACTCGAACACCCAAACACCAACAACCGCTACCAGGTTGTTACATTATGGTAAACAATTTTGAGGCATCGATATTTCATATTATGTACAATTAGGTGTAAAGTGTTTTCATGCCTTGACACGCATAATTGAAAAAGTTTAAAAAATTCCAGACATGACAGAAGTTTTGAACCACTTGTCAAATGTTAATGGAACTAACAACAGTAATTTTCATATAGCAAATAATCTGAAATGTAATAACTATTAATAGTTCTCACAAATAATTCGATATTTGTGCTTCATTAAAATTGCATTTAAAAGAATTATCTTTTAAAAATTAAAAGTTAATTAAGTCTGAAATTTATGTTGATTTTATCTTTATACTAATATAGTTTTAGATTTTTTTTTAGCTGGAAATATTAACAGAGCATAAAAATAGTAATTCTAAGAGAAAATATAATATAGTGAACACAAACGATTTACCGGAGCTTTAATTCGTTATATAATGACGCGTAATAAATTCTTAAAATTGAAGATAACCAAAATAAAGAGCTATGCGTTATTATATTTAAAATTTTTTTTAAATAAGAGTAGGAAAGAAACTTTCTCAACGAAAGAGTCACAAAATCTAGTTAAAAATATTAGTTATGACAGTTAAATCTTCTTTTGTTTCGTTATTTTTTTCTCAAAGCAGAAAAATTATTTCTTACTCTTATTAAAAACAAACTTCCTCTCAAATGAATGAGTTCCCTCCCCCCTTTCTTTTGTTGCATTTTTCCTTTTAACTTTATCTCTTTTACGAAATAATAATCTTTCAATAAAAAGTTAGTGAATATAAGTATTAATAAATAATTTGCTTAATATTTTCAATACCAAAGGGTGTTAGAAAATGCGAAGAACAATTTTAATTGAAAATATTATATTAGATTTGCTTTGAGTTGAAAAAAGAAAAACTTATGTTGAAAAACTCTTGCTCGATGTAATGACAAGTTCTTTTTCGAAATCAAGTTCTTGTTTTTAAACTAATAGTTTCATATATTGAAATTCTAATAATCTGTGTTGTAGTTTTTTAATGATATTCAAACTGAAGAAGAAAATAATGTAATTGTTCAAAATATATCCGCAACAGAATAAAATTAGTACATTTGAAAAACGATAGATTATGAAGAAAACATTAGAATATCCAAAATGCTACAAATGATTAATTATTTGAATTACTATATATTTAATCATCAATTTTATACATGAAATTGATTACTTTTTAAAATTCACATGATTATTTTGTTATTAAGGATTAATTCAATATCAGAAAAGAGTATCATTTATTGTCAAACATAATTATGGTTAAAGACGGAAAATATTCCTTTTCGATCCATTCTTTTAAAGTGTAAGTTCCATAACCAATCAAAGAATTTATATATTTATACCTTTGTTGTTGTTCTAAATTTTGAATTGGCTAATAGGAGATAAAAGGTATCCGACTACGTTTGGAACTGTTATTTTGCAAAAGCGTATAAATAGATAATTTTTATGATATTTAGTGTCACCTAGATTCGAATACTTGTATAAAATTGTTTCAAGAGTATTATTACTGTAAAAAATGATTTAAATGCAATATTTTGACAAAAAATGAGCATAGAATTACCTGATTTCAAAACATTCGCCTTTTATGAGAAATGCTTCTATAATAATAATATTTTGCCTTTATATAGCTCAGACGTCTGAACAGACTCTGAATTAGGATTTTTGAATTATATAATTTAGAAGTGGATTTATCCATATTTTAATACAACGGAGTGGAGAAGTTTTAAGAAAGAAACACCGATAAGATTTTTACAATTGGTTGTAACTCTGAAAATAATAAAAATTCTTAGTTCAGGCTCTCTGGAAAAGTCAGCTTTATATAAGCAAAATATTGTTATTATCGAAGCATTTTTCATAAAAAGAGAATATTTTGAAATAGATAATTCTAAGTTCATTATTTGCCAAAATATTGCATTTACAATAGAACGTCGTTTATCCGAAAGTTTATTATCCGGATCTTCAAATATCCGAACCAAAGTTCGGATACATTTACGAACAGTGCAATGCTCAAATTTTTTCGCGTGAGGCCAAAAGTAACGGGAAAATCTAAGATGAGGTATATTTTGGGAATTTCAGTTGTGTGATTTGTTAAACATCTGCGTGGAATATTAGGACAGTTTGTTCCCAAGTGAACGGGTGTATACGTGCTCTTTTATTGAGTTTTGTTGATGTAGAAACCAGGAGGGCATGCGATGCAGAAGACTGGATTTCAAATGCTAAATGATGACGAGATTGTGACTTCCATGTAAGAAGAGTCCGACCCTGTCGACGATGAAACGGATGAAGACGAGGGCAACAACAACAACAACGAAAGTAGCAAGGGTCCATCAAATGCTGACGCTTTTACTGCATTAGAGACAGCTATGGAGTGGTACGAACAACAATCAGACTGTTGTCCTACTCAACTACTGCTGCTCAAGAGAATCAGAGACCTTGCAATGAAAAAACGAAGGTGTACAATGGTACAGCGAAAAATAAGTGAATATTTTCCACAGTAAAGGTAAAAAAAATGCGTCATTTTGCATCTATTTTTTTTTCTTCAAGCACGTTTCCCACATGTCATGATTTTCAATATTCGTATAGTGCCCGGTTTCATATACTGCAGGGATTGCATTCGGTTTTCGGTTATTCGAACTGTGTTCGGTCCCAACTGATTCGGATAAACAACATTCTACTGTAAATAAATTTTTATTCTAATAATATTCTTAAAACAGTTTTATACATGTTTTCTAATCCTGGAGTGACACTAAATATAATAAAAATTATCCATTTATACGCTATTTTAAATAAATTCCGAACGTAGTGGATACCTTAAGTACATATTGATTTGATAATGCTCAAGTGCTCCATCTTTAGACATGTTTTTTTTTCATTTATTATTTCCTATATCTATAAATATTATTTTTTCTGTTTTAAGGCTTTAAACGAAATCTTAACTAAAGAAGCCTTTCAAATTATTACATTTCAGAAAAAATCATGCAATTAATAGTATTTATATGGTCAAGGAAATTTGAAAAATATTCTACGTAAATTATTTTTCCTGAGCTTAAATTATTTTGATATACTTATTTTGAAATATATTTTTCAACCTTATTTATAAAACTCATTTCAATTTTTATAAGTAAATCATTGTAAAGTTCCATGTATAATTGGTAACCATTTATGTGCTCTACGTAAAGTTTCTGAAAAACCGGTTCCAGCCAGTTTCGAAATTTTTATCAAAAAAAAAACTGGACAGGGAAGAATCTTTTATTTAATTTCTATGAAATAACAAAAAAACAAAATTAATATCAAAGTTCAAACATAAAAAAAAAATTAGGATTACATATTCATATTACTTAAAATAACGAAAACTCAGTCAAAAATTTCAAACATAATATTTGTATTATTTTCACTAATTTTAATTTCTCCTAAAAAATAGGATTTTAAAAACATAAAGTATCTACTGAATGATGGGGTAAGTCTTGTTTTTATTGTGGGCAAAATATTGCTTGAATTTGAAAATACATATTCACTAGCTACTAAGCTTGGTTTTATAGTTTTCAGGGTATCAAAAAATAAAAATAAGTTCTTTGTTCTTATTCGTTGCCTCAAATAATGAAAATTCAGGTTTCAGTGTCTTTGGATTTGTATGTTTTTCTTCAAAGTATTCAAAAAACTTATGAGTTAATTTTTCCATAACTTCTTTTAAAAAAGGATTACTTTGATGAATAGTTTTTTTTATTTGCTCTTCATCAGAATCGTTTTCCACATAAGAATTTGGATAATATCTTTCCAGTAATTTCGGTTTTTTTTAAGCTAAAGAAAGTACCGTAGATTTCTTCGCTATACTAGAATTGTTTTATGGATTTTGCAAATACAGCAAAAGAGTTACTAATTCTACATAATAATTTGAATTCCTTAAACAGGTTTTCTTAATTTGAAAATTTTACTTAATAATTTTTTTTCAAATGTGACAAATATGTTTTAAAAACCGGTTTTCAAAACCATCAGTCCCTAATTCTACGGCTTTGAAATGTTAACTATTTCATTACTCATGTATGAGCTTTACACACTTTTCATATAAAAATAAAAATGATGACTTCCATTAGTGTTAGATTTTTTTTTTTTTAGAGATTGCATATATTTAGATTTTCCCTCCAACATGCAGAACATTTTAAGGGGCCGCGGAAGCTTAGCTGTCAAGGTATCGGATCGTTACTGGCGTGTCATGAGTTCGAGCCCAGTACCAATAAAGATCCGCCGTGTACAGGAGCGATGCAAGTTAACTCTATCGAGAGCTCAAATGTACTCCCATTGGTGTGGTAGTTAGGAGAAAGGGGTACCAGCTCAGGTATCGTCCTCGTCACTTGACCAGGGTTCACAATTACAAAGTCCGTCACCAAAAGCCCTCGCGTAGCTGAACAGTACGACGTTAATATTCATTCAATCAATCAAGCAGAACATTTTACGAAATTGTTAAGAACTCGATGAATATGTAATTTTTCACATTGCAAAAGGATGTTCAAAGACCTACTTATCAATAATTAAAAGTAAATTAGAATTGCAGAAGAATATTTCAAAGACTTTAACGTCTCTCCTCCTCTTATTTATATGTAGTTCAAATTTTTAATATAAAATACTTTCTATTCATCCATTCAAGTTCAAATACATTTTTTTGCACTTGTATTGGATGACACTTGATGTTAATCAAATTTTTTTCAAATATTAATTCATTAATTAAATTGAATTCAAAATAGTAACAAACAAAAACAATAGTCCAACAGCATGTATAGAAAGGAAAATCGTTCGTTGTGTGTCTGTAGTGCAATTGGTAATGCGTTGGACTTCTAATCCAAAGGTCGGGAATTCGAATCTCGCGTGGGAAGGCCTAATTTCTGGGAATGTGATTTCTTTTTTACTCTATACCATTTTATTTGAAAAATTAAACTTAATTAATGAATAAAAATAGTAACAAACATTCAAAAAATAGTCCAGCACCTTTATATAGAAAGAAAAATGGAAAATTTTGCTAGAAAATCTGTTTTGTTACTTAATATTGTGATTCTGTCATATGTATATACATATTTATATTAGTTGTAACTATTTAATAAAAAGTAACTGAAATAAAAATTTTATTTGTTGACCTGAATATGAATTGACTTAAAAAATTTAAACTATATTACTTGTTACTCAGTTAATTCTTTATATATAGCTTAAATTATTGTATAACTTCCCAAACATGTTTTTTTACAATGTAAAATTAAATACTTGAAAATCCTATTAATACATTTACTCTTCAACAAACCCAAAACTTCTTTAATTTCAAAGAAGTTTATATACCCTAAGAGAGAGAAAAAAATAAACTTGTAAACGGATTTGCAAAATATATAGTAAAATCCAGAAAACTAAGTATACAATATAACTTCAATACAATACAACTTCAATATAACGTCTTCTTTCCAACGTAATGGCAGTTTATAGATTCCATTTCTATAAAAAGACTCTATTTTCGCTGCCAAATATTCAATTAATGCTTGGTTAAAAATTGGCTCATTGTGGAATTTTTTCCTTTAAATGTTTTTCTGGAGGGGATGGGGAGAAACAGAGAGTAAATTAAATAGTGTTTGGTCTGGTGAGTATGGTGGATGCAACATAAGTTTTCAGTCTAGTTGCATGATTTTGTGGCCACTATAGCAAATGGCCTGGCGTTCATATGTTTTAAAATGATTTTTTCATTAATTTCGACCAAACCGTCTTTTTTTTTATTTTCTATTTACTTTTATATTTTCTTGAGTGCTTTGTTCAAACCATCAAGTTGTCAACAATAGTTGCTGGATAGAGATTTCGATGAGTTTGAAAAGTTCATAGTATATATATATATATATTGATGTTTTAAGTTTTCACCTTATGCACACAAGATTCCTTTACTGAAGCTCAAACTCTTGTTTTATGTGATCCGCTAAAAAGAAGGTCTTCAGTAACGATTTATACATTAATTTTTGTGTGTACCGAACAAATCTATCTATTTAAGTAAAATAAAAGAAGTTTTTTTGCAGATATTTTTAGTAATGTTGTACTTTTTAATATCATTTACTTCGTTTAATCCTAAAAATAAAGTTTACAAGATTCTTTACAAAAAAGATCCTTCAGGGCCTTTTTCAAGGTTTTAAAAAAATAAACGAGTTAATTCTTTTTAATAAAGTATTGTTTCATTATTTTGAGAACATTATAAAAATCTCAAGAGATACATGCACACAAAAGAACAAATTTTACGTTAAAAATAACTTTTGTTTTCAACTGTTAAAAACTACTTGATTTTTTTCAGAGACATAGAATATATGTTTCAAATATTTTTTTTTCTTATTTTCTTTTTTAAAAAAATATTAATTTGTAATACGAGTTCATTGCTATTTTTTTCTATATAAACATTTTTTTTTAAAAAAAATCAGCTTTTTTTATAAGAAAAAGATTGAAAAACAACATTTAATGTAACCATCTGTCGTTCGTTATTTTTATTTGACAATGATGGAAAAAAGATGTGTTCTCCTTCCATTATTTATTCATTTAAAAAAAATTCCTTTTCATTTAACAGAATCGTTTTTTAGTACTTTTTGAGATGTACCTGTTTCCTGGAATTCAAATCAAAAGTGGAATGCGAAAGAATATATGTTTCATTTATTTACAAAAGAATTCGGTCAATAGAAGATTGTTTTTGCATAACAGGAATTGCGAATACAGCATCAATATTTATAGAGATTTAAAAATAATAAAAGAAGCCCGTAAAGACAATTTTTTCGAGGGGGAAGTAACTTAGGAAACTTAACATATTTTTCTTCTAATTATAAATATTTTTTTTTGTTTCAAAGCACATTATCAGACATGTTACCTGAATTTATATTGTGTAATTATTTCAAAAATTAAAACATAATTTGTAATACATTTATTTTATCCGTCATAACAGCCGTATAACTCAAACTAATAACATCCATTCAGAAAAAAATACGTTAAAAATACGTGGATTATAGCGAAACACAGAACAGAATTTTCACAGTGAAAATTCTTCACTTTATTTTGTAATTTTGTTATAATTCAAATTGTATTGTTATACCAATGCACGATCAATATCAGAGTTTATTTTTACGTTTTTAAGGTATACGAATACTTGCGACAACTTTTGTAAAAAAAAAAATAGAGATTTGGCGAATTTTTTGTGGTTTTTAAAATTATTTAGACAATTTATTCTAAATTTAAGAAGAAAAAAGTAATTATTATTACTAAAATGGGAAAAAATAAATAAAGATGTATAAAAATAACATTCTGTACCAAAAATTTATGAACAAGTTTTCAATTTTTTAAATTCTGATGTGTTGCTGTGTTATTCATTTTTGAAATAACCTTAAGGTTAAGAGATATTTTAATTTTTACAAAACTAGAGCACTTTATCTTAGTTATTATATGAAATTGCGTAAAATAACAGTGGTTATATTAACATAAGGGGCTGTAAATTTTGTAATAAAACAGTGATTCATAAATCTGAAATTCAAAACACTTCTACTATTATACAGAATATACACAAAAAATTTCAGTTAATTATTTTCAAAAGTTTTTCAGCAATTACTGGCCCCATTTGAGCATAAAATGTCAATTTTTGGCAAAATTCAGTGTTTTAGGGAAGTCGGATACCTTAATCTGAATAGTCTTAAATTTTGACAACTGTTATTTACTTTTGTTGAAATAAAATTAATTTGAGTATGATATTTTTTCTAATACCAAGGCGTCAAAATTTCTAAAACTAAATTATTTTTAATTTGAGTATTTTATATTTTAATCAAAAACGTATATATTCATTTTAAAAATTATTTCCCTTCTGAAAACATGCGCATACAGAAAAGGTAAAAATAAAGTATTCAAATATAAAAAAATCACCTGAAAGAAAAGAGACATATTTTCATTATACAAAAATATATTTATGTAAATATTATTCCAAAAATTTATAATAGTTCTCATTAAAAACTTTTTTTTTCATTTCAAAATAAACCATTATATTTTTTACAACCAATGCAATGTTCTGAACTTAACATGCTTGAATCTTATTTAAGATATATATATATATTTTTTTTAAAAAGAAAAGTTTTTTTTAAATTTTAAATTTTTAAAGTTTACATTTTTGTGAATTTGGATATTTTCAGATTAGTTTACCAAGTTCCAATAGGGGGAAGGTTGGCGCCATCAAACTAGTTTAACCCCACTTATCAGTCCTAAGTCCGAGGTTGCACTTGGATATTTTATAATTTTTATCTTATACAATTTTAATTTCGCTTTAAAACGTTGATCTTCATTATTTTTATTCGCCATTGAAATTTTGAAATGTGATGTCGTACTCTAGGTTTAATATAATTTCGAATATTTGCTTGGTTATATTTGTGTGAGGTATTTTAAATATATTTAAATATATATATATATAATAACAACATTCCCCCCCCCTTTATCGTATTATCCAATACGATTAATTTCATTCTCCTAGAAATGAAATGCAAAATTTTTAAAGTCAGCGAGAATATTTTTTGTATAATAGGAACTAATTCAAGCGTAACTGAATGATAGTGGTATTGCTGGAACAAAATAAAATAATCGAATTATTCATACATGCTTGGGTTATTTACTTTTATTTCAAACTACGTATAATTTTATTATTTATTTTAGATTTTTTTGTGATGACATTGAGAAAACAAATAATGTAAAGATTTAATCAATAAACTGCTATGATTTTAATATCAACTTTCACAGAAGAACCCTTTCCATTATAATTCATGGATTTATAGTTAAATACTGTTGGAAAATATAAGTGTGCCAAGGAACTTACAGAAATTTTTTTCATTCATTGCTGGAAAGTAAACTGAATATAAAATAGTGTAATTGTAACTGTACATCTTAACTTCTGTTGAACTTTGTCCTTTAATCAGAAATATTGAGAAGAACAATTTCTCCTATAAATGACTCTCAACTCTTAAGTTTCTTCAAATAAAAATAAATTAAATATATCTTTCCTTTCTGTCTTAATTGATCACCTTTGCATAGAATTTTAAATTTATATTTAAATTTCTAAAATAGAGAATATTTTCAAACTATAGTAAATAAATGTAATAAAAGAAATGTTTTATATACTAGTGTGTTATTTTATTTGAAAAATGTTTAAATCTCTTCTCTGTTTGTATGGGTTCTCTATTTTAAATTTTTATAACATTATGGATCAATTTCCCAAAAGTTATTTTGTAGTCCCCTTACTGTCTCTCATTCTCTCTTTCACCCTCTCCCTTTCTCTCTTTTTCCTTCTTTCTCTTCTCTCTTTTTCATTCTGTTTCCCATTCTCTCTCTCTCTTTCTCCCTCATTTTCCCCTTCTCTTTCTCTCTATATCTTTAACTCTTTCTCTCTTTTTCTTTCTTTCTATTACCTTCTCTCTTTCTTTCTCTCTATCTGTTTATTTCTCTGTCTTACGTACATACTAATTTTTAAACTACCTTAAGAGCTTTTTAATTCCTAATGTTCTATAACAAGATATTTACAGTTCCAACTCAGATGTCTTCTAAATATTCAAATTTACATTAACTATTTTTTAATTAAAGTTGTTGAGTCAATGTGATATTCATGTTAAAGTAGCAAATCATATAAAAAATATTTTCTATGTAAAGTAGATCAATTGACTTGTGATTAATTAGCATGATTCTAAACACTTAATTTGTAAAAAGCTATTGGCAACGAACTTGGTATTTTGGAACATCTGACAAATGGCAAGACATCTTAGCTGATAGTTGATTTTCTTAACTATCACTCACTTGAAGCCTAATAGCCCAGTTACATTTTAGGTTCTTAACTATCCTAATTTCACATGGTGGTTTTTGTATGATTCCGAATCAATGACAATGTTACGGTTCACATATTCAGCAGACATCGCTAGCACACCGGGTAAGATTGAACGCGTCCCGCAATCCTTAGTCCATCGGTATTAGCTATACAAAGGCCCTAGTGGCCATAACTTCGAACACTATAAAAAATTTTCGTTGTCCCCGTTCTTATAGTTTTTGTGATTTTTCTTTCACTATACGTTGTTTGCGACAGCATGATCTACAGCAGGGGTGGTCAAATTACGGCCCGCGGGTTACAATGAGACCCGCAAAGAGTTTTTGTCGCTCACCAAGGCAGTCAGAGAACCATATTGACAGAAAATGTTCTCTGTATTTGGGTCGACATAAATTTATAATGAATTTATATCCCTTCTACCCTGTGGCCCAACTAAAGGTGTGGAAGGAACTAAATGATCATACGACATAATGAATTCCAATTATTTTATGTATCACTATAAACATTCAAACAACACTAAGAATAAGATAACTCAAATCAGTAATAGAACGGGAGAAAGACGAGATTCGCGTTTGGGGAGAATATGTTCAATAATGCAGGCTTTCTCTCCTCTAATATTACTTTACATAGAGCTAAAATATGTCCTCACTACTACTATAACGCTCTAATGATTAATTTAAGACGAAGTGGCAATACCTGACTTTAGGCAGTCTTCCAGTCAAATGCAATTAGACTTTAACGCTTCTTCGTCAGCTTCACTTATCACTTCCTTGTTATCTCACTTCTGGCTTCTTTACTTTTTGCTTACGTCTACACTTCACTACCACTTCATTTCACTTCTAATCTACTCACAATCCACTAACTGCCAAACTCGCGAATAAAGAATATATATATATATATATTAAACTTAATTTGCATATCACGTATTCTGCTTTTCGCTGAAGATTGGTTGAAAATGCTGGCCCAAAAGAATTCCCCAGAGGGTTAGTGGAAGGACGCGTATAGATCCGTCACAAATTTATGATCAAAGATTTTTCGTACATGAGAATTAGCAAGAGTAAATACAGATGCAAGTCGGTTGACATTAACTTGCAGGCTGGGATGACAATTTTAGCAATCAACCTCACTCTTGATTTTAAAAAAAATGTAGAAAAGTGTGAGAGGGTAAGTTTTTCTCATTCAACTGGTTTTAAAATTAAATGTGCTTGTGTGTGTGCAGCTATAAATATGAAATTAGCACAAAAATAAATTGAATAAAACTGCCACTATTTTATTTAACTAATATTTATTGATTTTTATGGTAATTTTTTTACTTTTTTTAAAATGTAGAGTTAACTAATGAATGCAATCATTTAAAAAAAGTGTGTGCAGCCCTCTAGCATTCTCCGTTTTCACAATGTTACCCATGAGCCAAAATAATTGCCTACCCCTGATCTACGGCAATTTTACATCCTCTTGATACATACTATCAAGCTTCTGAATATGTCAATCGAATTCAACAATGCTCTATACATGTGTATCATCGCAATTAATATATTAATTACCATAACTCTAATTTAAGGTTTAACTATAATCAAGAAAATAGCAAGACAGTAAGCACTGTCTTAAATAGAAAAGCACTGCGGTAATAAAAGAAAATAGCAAGAAATAGCACTTCTTGTAAGAAAATAGCACTGCGGTAATAAAAGAAAATAGCAAGAAATAGCACTTTTGTAAGAAAATAGCACTGCGGTAATAAAAGAAAATAGCAAGAAATAGCACTTCTTGTAAGAAAATAGCACTGCGGTAATAAAAGAAAATAGAAAAATAGCACTTAAAAAAAAAAAAAAAAAAAAAAAAAAAAAAAAAAAGCAAATAAAAGAAAATAGCAAGAAATAGCACTTCTTGTAAGAAAATAGCACTGCTGTAATAAAAAAAGAAAATAGTCAAGAAATAGCATCTTTCTTGTAAGAAAATAGCACTGCGGTAATAAAAAGAAAATAGCAAGAAATAGCACTTCTTGTAAGAAAATAGCACTGCGGTAATACTGGATGATCCATAATGAAGAATACAGTTTCAATACACAAAAAATCGAGAACAATATAAGATATTACACGTTACTTGTGACAGAATTACATGAAATTACTTTAAGTTTCGTTTGAGATAGTCACAGATTGTCTACGTGTGGACCTTTAGTCAAACGACAAAAATTGAGCCGGTAATCCTCTACCCCCAAACGCGTCTGTATCAAGTCCACCGACAGCGGTTGTGATACAATGTTTCCTCTCCGCTAGATCAACAGAAAGGAAGGAATAAATACCATGCTCTGAACTTACTCCCCTCCCTTTCCCCAGGAAAACATCGCAACATGTACAGTCAGGATTTCAGGACATTGAGTAAATAGCATGTTGTAATTCGCGACTAGTTCAATTCATTGGTTAGGCAGATGTTCATTGGGGTAATCTCGCAAGTTGGTTGATAAATGTGGTGGTACATCATCCAATTGGAGAACGAAGTTGTCAATATAGTCTTGCAACTGTGGCATCAACCAAAGAACTAACATATCCAAAAAGAGGGGCTCCCGCGACAGTTTCCTAAGTTCAAAAACACAAAGTCTTTCCCGCTGCAAGGGGTGAGGACACTGCCATTTCCACCGACTAGTCCAGGGATGGCGAACCTTTATGGATCAACGTGCCATTTTTTAAGAAACGTGCCATTTTTTTTTTTTTTTTAAATATAGACGCGCCATTTTTTTTTTTTTTTTTTTGTAAAATATAGACGTGCCATCAAATAATTTTGGCTTGCAATTATTAGAAAAATTATAAAACTAAATACTACCTACTCAATACTCTTTATTTACTACGAAAAAATACATTTGGCTCTGTATTGTTGTAAATGTTTTAGTTATACCTGTAATTCAAATTAAAATAACATCAGTGGGACTTCTGTTGTTGTAGATTAGATGACAAATAACTTATGTTAGAATTGTGACACAATAATAAACGAGTGTGCTCCCCGCCACCTCGCGCACAACGACCGAACACTCCGTTTGGTCGTAATATTCTTCATAGTGAACGCTATTTTAAACAAAAATGCAAACCGTTTGATCGGTGGCGAGCCTAAAATATTGTGTCGCTTGCCATTGGTTCGCCATCCCTGAACTAGTCGCATGATACGCAAGCTATTGCCTACTTTATTCCCTTCAGGGGTAAGACGAACTTTAAGACATCTATCTTTCAGTTCGCTGAGGTGGTGCGTATCTTTGACTATTCCTGCTTTACAATATCTGGAAAGTGTATACTTATTTATGAATCACTATGGACAATAGCTAACTCTTGGGCTTACGATTAATACTGCTAGTTTAAAAATAGTTTAATCCCCCCCCCTTCTCTTTTAATTGCTATACTTCATTATATCGTATCATGTTGTATGGGGGGGGGTTGTGTACTATCAGTATATATCATGCCAATAGAATTTTATTACTTATATAGTAAATGAATTCTGTATTCAGGTGTATATTTCCTGATTGTAAAAAACCAAACATGCAATTACATTTAATTTTACAACCTTAAAGCAAAATAACAATCTACAACTTTTCTCGTTCTACTGAATGTTTTTCTAATAAATTACAAGAATTTTTACGTAATTTCATTTCCAAATAATAAAAAATGTCACGTCAAATTTCATTATTATAATGATGATGCACACAAATTTATGCGATGAATAGATATAATCGAATAAAATGTTGTTTAAAAGAAATAAATCGCATTCCTTAAGAAACAATTTTTCTTCTGTTATCGCAACAATTTAGTTTCAAATGAAAATGAAATCGTATTTTTTTAAGAATATTCTGTGGATAAAAGAGGTATTATAAACAAATAAATACAATGAAGAAAAAAACTTAATTTGTGAATAAAAAAGAAAAAAAATACTGTTGTAAGGATTAAAAAAAAAGAAGCGGGAAAAAACTTTCTCACAAAAGAGAAAAACTCTAGTACACTTTCATTTTCTTTTATTTAAAAAAGGTTTTATATATATAAAATTGTATTAAACTGATCCGCGATCTATGCGCCCTTGAAATTTGTTTATCTTCTTATCAAATTTATTTTATAAATTGGTGTTTAGAAAACTCCTTTTTTTTCTTTAATTACATACTAAATATTTTAATGTATCAATATTTTTTTTCCATTATGTAACTAAATATGCGTGTGTATGTGAGTAAAAGATTTCTCTTGAATTAAGACATTTTACTGGTGGAGTCTATGTATTCGCTGCAGTTATTGTATTGAGACATCAAGTTATTTAAGTTGAACATTTATTTAATTAATTAAATCATACACAACATAAACAGCGACGAAACACAACATAAATCCACGCGGATGTTAAAACGAGACACAAAAGCATTCATATGATTTCCGGTAAACACCTTTCTGATTGATTGGAATATGTGGATGATGCAATATTTCATCATCTTGTTTTAAACAAGCAATATAATTTTTTTAAGTCAATTCCCCTACTTCGTTAGAAAAAAGTACTGTTGTAACTTCGACAGGAATCATGTATAATAAGTTTAAAATTAAAAAATAAAATTTAATTAATGAATAATAATATTTTAAAAAACTGTATTAACATCAAGTGTCCACTACAAGTCTTAAAAAATTTATTTATATTTGAAAGGATAAATAGAAAGTATTTCATTAACGATTGAAAATTTGAACACGATATATTAATATAAATATATATAGAGAGATAGTGAACTAATCGTAGGAACTGAATAACACGAACGTGGTAACTTTTTTTAGGAGATAAAGTTGCGGTTAAAGATATACTTTCCGTTAGGTGGGTTAGTTAAAAATTGATTATAACGCAAAGCGTTGGAAGGTTCAAGACCATTATGATTTAAATAAAATTCCTGGAATGAAAATTTAAGTGAATTATTACATACATACCTTTAAATCCGACGTATAACTCGCACTATTAACACAAAAAAATAAAATCGAAACTTACGGGTCGCGTTATACGCAGAATATAAAAATAGCTTTAAAAATAATAAGAGATGAGCATAACAAAAAAACAAAATTAGACATCTACATAGATCGGAATACTGTTTATTTAAAAGAAATGACATGCCTAATGAACTTAAAGAGTTTCAATTCTAAAGTATATTTTTTTTTCAAAATCCGGGATAATATTTTGAATAAATGACTTCAAAACATAATAGCATTGCACACATACATTTCAGGTTTCTTCGTAAATAAAGGGATGCACGTTATACGGCGAATACACCTACAGATTAAATAATACAGCTTGAAAGTATGGGCGAGCGTTATACGCCGGATTTTACGGTATATATCGAATATTTAACTAAGCATAAAAAAATTAAATGTGAAGAAATTAAGTATGTATTTCACACACGCTATATTTCATCTTCTTTGCAATTTTTAAAATATCAATAAAAGCTACATTTTTAAATTTAAATTTTCAATATCCCACGTTAACAAAAATATAAATATTTAATTATCGAACGTGCTGTTATAATAATGAAATTAGATCAATACAGAGATCATATAAAATATTAAATTCATTTTAACTGGTCTTTTCATGTGAAAACAACTGCAAATGATAGTTACTGTGATACGTTGATTTTACTTAGTAAAAGAGATCATGCAGTTCGATTTATGGTAAAATCTGTAAATATTTCCAGGCCCATTGATAGTAAGCGAGGTATTGGTTGATATTGTATTACCAGTTATATCTTAAAAGTAATGGGAGATTTACCAATATGTTGGCATCACTGAGTCCTTTGCTTTATTATTTCGTTTTATTACAAAGAGGAATTCTCTGACATTGAAATGTTGGAAATCACTTAATTATAACCTGAGAGTACCGCCTATGGGTAAAATAGCGACAAGCCAAGAGAGTAGGAAAGCAAAACAGACAGAAAATGCTCTTTTATTTGGTCAACATATATTAGTGAGCAAAATGTTTCTTGCATCAAGATCACCAAGGGTAAATACAGAAGCTAGTTGGTTGACATGAACTTGCAGGCTGTGATGAGAATTTCAACTAGCTATCTCACTCCTGATTTCCAAAAAAAAAATGTAGAAAAGTGTGATAAGGTACATTTATCTCTCATTAAACTGTTTCTAAAATTAAATGTGCTTGCAGCTACAGATGATATGGAATTAGTACAGTAAATAAATTGAATGAAACTGAAAATATTTTACTCAACAATTTATTGATTTTTATGGTATTTTTTATAACTTTTCGGAAATGCAAACTTAAGTAATGAATGCAATCATTTTAAAAATATGCGGCCCTCTGGTATATTCCGTTTCCCCAATGTGGCCCTCGAGACAAGACAATTGCGCACCCCTGACTTATGGTATTACATGCCTATGAATTTACAAGTTAATTTTACTTATTAACTTTCACGGCGTTTTTTAAACAATTGTTAATGCTTTTGCCACTATCATTACATATACAGTAGAACAGGGTTGGGCAGACTTTTCCAGGGTACGGGCTACTTTTAATTTTTTCAAGGTAATGCGGTCCACCCACTATCAGTGGTACACACAGAGTCCACATATCCTCAAGTTCGGACACTCATCCATAGCCACTAATTTTTTTTCTATAGATTATAATCTCATGTATATAGTACGTAAAATTTAATTAAGTATTTGTTATTAATAATTTTTTATTAATCAATGCTAATTATTTATTGAATATTGTATTTCTTACTGTTCTTTGTTCCCTACAATCTACAAAATGAATATATATATGTATATATATATATGTTTGGCAGCGTATTGGAATAGGATATGAAAATGGTAGACATTCGAACCTGGGGCACCGCGGCTTCTTTGAAAAATTCACGAGTGCGCCACTACCCAGGGTCGTAAGTGTGGTGAGGTAAGGAAAATGTCAACACTATGTATTTTAACAATAATAAATATGGAATATGTACTTACCTACGTAAATAAAATGAAAAACTCACTTTATTTGAAACTGCGTTTAAAGCAAAACGCAAAATACAAACATAATAATAATAGCCGCAAATATAATAACTAATGATACATTTATTATCAAACAATTCAAAACACATTAAAAAATAAAACATTTTCATCTACAGTTAGTTCTTGTAATTACAGTAAGTAGAATACTTAGTCTGTGTACTGCCAGCCAATCTTTAATATTTCCGTATACAATTACTAACGGGTAATCTTCAGGCGGTCACTCCAAATTGTCTTGGCGGTCCACCAATCGATCGCGATTGACGTAATGCCTACCCCGACAGTAGAACGTCGTTTATCCGAATCAATTGGGACTGGACACCGTTCGGGTACGCGACTGTTCGGATAACCGAAAACCGAATGAGATCCATGCAGTATATGATACTGAACTCTATACAAATATTGAAAATTATCACATGCGGGAAACGTACTTAAAAAGAAAAAGCAAAATAGGGGCAAAATGTAGCAATTTTACCTTTATTGTGGAAAATATTAACTTATTTTTCGCTGTACCAATGTACACCGGTTTTTCGCAGCAAGGTCTCTAATTCTCTTGAACAGCAGTTGTTGAGTAGAACAGCACTCTGGTTGTTGTTCGTACCTCTCCATAGCTGTCTCTAACGCAGTAAACGCGTCAGGATTTGATGGATGGTTAAATATTTTAAGTTTTGTCTCTATGCTCAAGTCGTTGCGCTTCCGTTTTGAATTTGAAGCCACAGCAGTTCATAATTCAACAAAATAGCACATATACACCCCCTCACTTGGAAACAAACTGACCTGATATTCTACGCAGATGCTTACCAAATCACACAGCTGAAATTCCCCAAATATCCCTCACCTCGGATTTTCCCGTCACTTTTGTCCTCACAGGAAACAAATGTTGAGCATTGTTGTATCGAAAACGTATCCCGACTTTGTTAAGTCAGATATTACGGAAATAGACAATAGCTTATTTTAATTAAATTAGTTGTGCATACAACAAAGATTAATTATTTTTTTAAACAAATTCCATTTCAAATCATAAGAAACTCACCCACTTTAAATAATAATCTAACTCAAATAAAGACATTTTGAAAATTATACTATAAGTTAATAATTAAAATTCATATGAACAAATTTATGAAAAACAAAAATATAATCTAATACTATGAGATGTGATTACAAAACTGACTGTACAATAATTAACAATTTTGCCATAGTTTAATTATATTTTTTTAAAATATCTATGGTATTTTATGTAAATTGTTATTTTGATCTGATTCAGTAATTCGTTAAAAGTACGTCAAAATGTTTAAATTATTTACTTTGTCATTTTCAAACCTCACAGATGTGTAAAAAAATTCAGTTTCTTATCCTAAAATTAAGATCTGATATTATAGCACTGTCTTTATTGAAACTGAATAAACTTTGAAGTAACAAAAAATAATTCTTTATTGAAGTGAACTGAAGTATTTTTTAAGAAATTGAAAGCTTCTTTTAAGGGATAATTTAAACTTCTAACAGAATTCCAGTTCGGTAACAAAAGAATTTTAGTCTCCTAGAGAAGATGAAACTTAAAAAAAAAAAAAAAGGATTACAGAAGTTCTTTTTGGAAAGGACACGTTGAAAGCATTTTCTACTAAACTTCAAAAAAATAATAATAATTCTGAGCAGACCATAACAATTACAAAAAAATAAAGAAAGAAAGAACGACGACTAGAAGAGGAAAATAAAGAAAATATTTTGTTTTAAAAACTGAGAGAATACATTTCATTTCGAAAACAAAGTCCTAATAGAGCCAGTACCAGATTTTTTTATCCTATTTCTTGTTATCTCTAGTTTAATCGGATTGTGTTTTTTGTGTAACTTCTTATCAAAATTTTAAATACTGTCATGGTTAGTTCCAAAAATAAACAACGTAAAACCTTATTGAACTATTTCGAATGTTCTAAAGCTCCATACTTAAACATTTGTCTTGCTGTATTTTCCCCCGATATATATATATACACTGGTGTCCAAAATTTAAGCATAATTGATAATTATGTGAATAAAGAAGGAACTGTAAATCAGAATGGCGGGAAACGTGATATGCGAGTGTAAAATGGTTGTAAAATAAGAAAGCAAATCAAAAGAATGACAACAATTAATTTTATTATCCAAAGAAGCAGTTTGAAAGAAAACTGAGCATAGCAAGGATTCACACTTTAAAGAAAAAATGAAAGAAAACATTAAATAAAATACTGATGCTGCAGTTTAATAAGGCGTGGGGTCACCTCTTACAGCCAGGCACGCTGCACAGCGATTTACCATACTTGCTATGAGATGATGAATGAGTTGTGGGCTCAAACGGTTCCAAGCTTCTTGGATCTCTTCAGTTCTATAATGAAGCTTAGTGGGGGCGAAAGGGCTGCAATTTGTCTCCCGAGCATATCTCATACATGCTCGATAGGATTTAAATCAGGGGAGTTCGCAGGCCACGACATGCGCTGGATGTTTTCCATTTCAAGGAAGTCATCAATCAGCACCTCTCAGTGACATGGCGCATTATCATCCATGAATATGAAATCAGGACCGACAGCACCTCGAAACAAACGAACATAAGGCTCAAGAACTTCGTCTCTGCATCTTTGAGCAGTCACAGACCCCGTGTCAAAGAAATGGAGGCCTGTACGGCCGTCCATCTTGATGCCTGCCCATAACATTACTCCCCTTGATGGAAAATGATGTCTTTCCGTTATGTTTCTTGGTTCAAAAAGAGTTCTACGTTCTCTCCATATCGTTACCTGCCAAGAATCACTACTCAGACTGAACCGGAACTCGTCACTGAACATCACATTGGCCCACTCTCCCACACTCCAATGTTGATATTTTAAACTCCAGTTCAAATGAGCGCGTTTATGCGCAGACGTGAGGGGAATGCAAACTGCTGGTCTTCTGGCATACAGGTCAGCATGATTAAGTCTCCTATAAACAGTTTGTCTCGAAATTCGTATTCCTGTGGCGACTCTGAGTGCCGAACCCAGTGCTCTGGCAGTACTGTTCCTCTGACGTCGCGCACTTATTACCAGATATTGGTCTTGGCGAGGGGTTGTGACTCTTGGTCGACCTGATACTGGTTGTCGGGTAACATCTCCCGTTGTTTGAAACCTTTACCACAGTCTTGAGATCACAGACTTGTCCACATTCAGAATTCGAGACACTTCGATTTGTGATCTTGAGGATTCCAGCATTCCAACGATTCTTCCTTTCGTAAACATGTCCAAATGGCGTCTTTGTGCCTACATTCACCTTGCTTGATGGTTAACAACGTTCCTTCGCACAACAGTTGCACAAAACTTATCTGAACTGCCTATGCTGCGTGAATCTGTTTCTCCGCGTTCCGACATGCGCCGGTGTTTCGTGCATGACGTAGTCGACTGAAAAATTTTGCATAAGCCCAATGTTTTTTCTTCACCCAATTAATATCCGCAAGAAATTTGGAATAATTTTACGAATATTTACTCCATGTTTTTCGCATTTTATGATTTATGCTTACCTTTTGGACACCAGTATGTATATATATATATATAATATATAATATATATATATATATATATACTGTGAAATCCGGCGTATTACGCGCACCCCCTTTTTTACGAAAAACCTGATGTGTGCATGTGTAATAATTGCCATGTTTTGAAGTCATTTATCCGTGGTATTATTCCAGACTTTTGGAAACATACTATATTTCTAGAACTACAATCCTTAAAGTTCATAAAGTATGTCATTTCTTTTAAATAAACATTATTTCAATATATATATACATACAGAAGTCTTAACTATTTTATATTCACGTATTTTTTTTTACTTTTAAACCTATCAATTTTATATCCAGAGTATTTCGCACAGCCGTAAATTTTGATATTATTTTTTTTTGTATTGAAAGTGTAAATTTGTGTGTGTGTGTGAAACAATTTGCACTCTAATTAAGACATTTTGGGATAGAATCCATTAATTTCATAGTTGCAGCCATTGAATGGATTCCTGAGGAAACATGTTGCTATTTCAAAATCATTTTTATCTTGTTACACCTAAAAAGAACATTCAGAAACATGAAATAAGTAACAACACACAAAGCAAGAGATTAACTCAAGCAGTTTAAATATCGTTAACAAAAACAGACTTTCTCTATTTCGGAATCTCGTCTATTTATACCGATGGTTAATCGAAAGTTATAAAAATTATGATTTTTGGTAAACACTTTTCTGATTGGTCCAGATACTCGAGAGATGTTATAGTGTATCATTCTTAATTTAAAAACACCAAACTTTCAGTTTTGAGGTGATAAAGCTATGGCTATATCCCATGAGGCATGTAAACTAGATATTTTTTATCACGCGAAGTCTTGGTGGGCTGAGCACAATTATGGTTTAAAATTTCTCAAGTAAAAGTTAAAGTGGATTATTACACACACATACACTCTCTCTATATATATTTTTTATTATAATATATATATATATATATATATATATAAGTGTGTGTGTGGCTAATGGCCAGTCGATATATAAATATATAAATGAATGTTTGTATATATGAACTCGCTTCTCTTCAACACACCGTTCAACCGAGCAGTACGAAAATTAGCATTAATATGTATTTTTTTTCTGGAGAAGGATTTTTTTGCCATCCTCTTTGTTGCAGCTTCCCATAAGGTGGCATTACAGCATATCAACTGCAACCATTCAATCAATTGCCAAGTTGCCAGCATGGTCGAAAAAAATTATACCAACTTGGCTCTATCACCCTCATTTCGTAATGTTTCCATTGAATCGTCATTATAATGTAAGGAATGGCGTTGCTTGCGAATTTTACAATTTTAACATAAAATTAAAACAGAAAATAATATTAACGTATTATACATCAAGATAAAAAATATTTACACTTTTTTAAGCGTACATTACACAAAATTTGTAACAATGTGTTACTTTTGCGCTTAGGGAGGTGTTTTCAAAAATCGACCCACAAGACAGTTACGGGGCATTATAAAAAAATCTTTTTTATCATCTATTAGATCTACAGTCTTAAAAATTAACAAATATGATTTTTTTTGTTCAGCTTAGATATGCAAAAAGCTTTTTTTTTTTTTGTTCAATTTGCAATTCAAGTAAAATTAATTCATTGAAAACTTCTTTATCCTTCAATCAGTATTGTTTAATTTTTCAATTCATCCGTGCGAAGAACGGGTATACCACAGCTAGTATAAATATATGTATACTAGCTGTCCTAGCAGTTAAATAAAAATATGTTATTAGTTGTACAGTTTATCGATAGATGGCGCCTCTAGCTAAGTAAATTAATAATATTATAATTTATTAAAAATTAATTGTATATGTCTGGCTGGTACTTTTATTTTCTATAAATTTTAAAATAAAATATAGAGTTTTTAAATGTATATATATATAGTATTAATGTTATTTTATCAAAACTTAATAATTTTATGCGTTACTGTTATTATCCATAGCCCGAGGATATGCGTTGTAGTACTCACATGGTAAGTCTTTATCTAATAGTTTTAACTTTGATTTTAAAATATTTTAGTAATTATTACAGGCTATAATATTATCGTTTTACATTAATAGATTATAGTTTTATTTGTAATAATAGTTAAACTTCTCTAGAAATTTCTTGCTTTCTCTATGACCCAGAGTATTGGCAAATTCAGGCGAAGGTTGGCTGGCTGTAAAACATTGCTTAAACCTGCAATCCTGGTTCCTAAGGCCAGGAGTTTGCTCTAGTATTTCTGTGGCTAAATCTATTCTATCATGACTATAGTTATCTTAGATATATAACTATTTTTTGTATATTTTTGTTATATATATATATATATATAGGGATTTTGTGCAATACCCGGATACCGAATATCGGTATTTTGAGCCTTTTGTACCATTTCGTAATACCGGTATTCTCAAGTTTAAATGCCGTTTTTTCGGTATTTACTAGAAATTTTTTTAAATGTCTCCACTATATGTTCAGGGATCGCCAACCTAGCAAAATAGTATACGTTTTTGTTTTTATGTCTCCCTAATGAGTGAAATTAATTAGACTGTGAATATAAAGTGTTGCATCGTACAATCAAGAGAAGTGATAAAATATGTGAATCATCCAAGGATTCGGGCCAGAACTTTTCTATTACAGCTCAAAGCTATATTGCACACGCTCATGATTCGTAGTCTGATATTCGTATCTGTGAAAACAAGGTTGTAGTTGTGAAAAAAGTGCGTATTATTTCAATATATTTCAAATTGGCTAGTTTGTTATTCACATTGCATTTGCATATCATTCAGTACAATTTTTAAGATCACATTTCAAAAATTTGTAATAGTACCATAGACTAAATAGTGATATTTACACTTTTTTGTGATTTAAATAAATAGGATGTTCCTTTACTTTTTTTGTGATTCTTTATATACTGTTATAATTTATAAATTAAAAATTAATTTTATACTATTTACACTCTCCAACAAAATTGGCAAATAAAACAAAGAAACGTTTGTGTATTCTTTCTTTCTCTAAAATTTCTATTACCAGTATTAAAAACCGGTATCCTGGTATTAAGATCTAAAAAGTACCGAATAAGGGTATTGAATTTTTGGTCCGATGTAGCAATCCCTATATATATATATATATATATATATATATTATAACAAATTAAAGCATACTCTACCTACATCACTTCTTGTTAAATTTGCATATTCATTTTATTTTGATAAAAAAAGCAGTCGTATATTTCTAAAATTCATGAAAAAGAAGCTCGTATTTTCTCACGCGTATTCCTCTGTAAATGCAAGAAATTCCTTTTGGTGGAATTTAAAAAATCTCTATATTAGTTTTTTCCTATTTTCAGCGAAAATTCGTAAAGTAGAATAGATAATCCAGATTTTATTGAGTTTTTTTTATCGATTATTATGTAAAATCTTGTAAGGATACTGATGTGCATGAAAGGAGTTTATTAAAATTATAATCAAGTTAAATTTGTATTTTCAATTTAAAAAAAATAAAAAACATAAAGCTTTATTTTTAACAGTTCCGCTGTAAACTGATATTAATTAATTAATTGATGTCTAACAGTTTTGAGTATGTTTACCTTATGAAATATCAAAATACTGCACCTTGTCGAAACCTTTCTGAGGTTGCAGGTGTAGTGTGAGAAACCAAATCAGAGCAGACATTGTTATTAAAAAAAAATTTTCCCCATCCAATAAATTTATGATAAATCAGGGATTTTAAACCTAGATAGCAATTAGTTTAGATTTTACAATCTTAAGTTGTTAAAATAAATAACTAAACACTTATATGAATTTTATCCGATAGAAGAGCACTCGTCTGATCTCTTCTGTGGGTCGGCTATATTCCGATCTAAAACTTCTTCACTCTAACATCAAAGTTTCCGAAAAGCAATTCTCTAAACTCCCTAAAAATAGCACAATGACTAACTCTAACACACACATTACCAGGGTTTAAATAGCACTCAATTAGCATAAAATTAATTCCTCTCTACGGAAGGCGGTTTTAAGCTCAAACAACATTTGAAGAAGTAGTTCCCTAAGAAAGAAAAAACGTGGACCCGTTACAAATTCACTGTTTTAAGCAGTAAAAACTCTTTCTAGCGACCACTCAACCGAGTGAAGAAAGAATGTAATTTCTGTAAAATCATCATTTTTCTTTGTCTCTAATTTTTGGTAAGGATATTTGTTGCCTTTGTGTAAACCATAGTTTCCCAACCTTTCTTGAACTGGCGCCCCCTTTTCTAATAAATATTTCGATATCACCCCCTTTTCTAGTGAATATTTCTATACCACCCCCTCCCACTCTAGAGAAATAAGAGTGTACATAGTACCTGGTGAAAACAAGAGTTAAGTTTTAAAAAATATCCTATTACTAAAAAAGATATATTTTTTCAATTTCATTTTTTTTCTAAAGTCCCAGTTTTTTTACTTGCGAATCTGAAATATATATTGCCACAAATATATTTAAATGTGTAATATTATGTATTTTAGTCATAGATAGGATATTATTGGAATTGAAACGCTACTCGATTTCTTCTTTATTTAAAAGAGTGGAATAAAAGATTTTTAGATTACCTGTTATAAAGACAGGCAGGGTTTTTTTTTTTTTTTTTGATGATACGAAGTAATTCATAATAAACTATTGCTTTCAAAATAAAAATAAAAATTGACAGTTTTAGCCTTTAAAAAATCACGTTAATTCCTGGTTAACGTGGATAATATACGTAATGAAATGCAGTAGACGAAACATTTTCCCTACTGCTCCCAGACAAAGACAACACGTGCACTACAGAAATTAAAATGCACTATATCATTCAATTTAATGTACGTCTGAATGTAATGTAATCTTTTTTAAGTTTTTCATCCACTTCCCGTACTACCGAAATATGTGAAGTTTCGTACATGTGTTTAGGAATGATTTAAATACATACAATCAACATAAGATAAACAGCATTAAAGTTTGCTTTTGTTAGTATATAATCAGTGTTTTTTTTTGTTGTTGTTGTCGTTTTTGGTGAAACTGCCCGAGTCCTTCCGTGTCATCTCAACGCCCCCCTGAAAGCCTCAAACGCCTACAAGAGGGCGTTATCGCTAACGTTGAGTACCTATGGTGTAACCTATACTAAATTAATAAATAATTACTCCACCAAATTGAGTCTTTATTACACACATGCCGAATCTCTTGTTCCCCTCTCTTTCGCCGTATTTCACTGGTTTTCAAGTGTATATTACTTTATCCCTATGGAAATGTCACCTTTAACTACCGACGCCAGTACTTCCGGAAGGGGATATGCGCGATGGGAGGGATCTCTAACATCCAACCCTCTGCACACATCCACTTTCTAATCCACAGTTCTAAAATTTAAAGTATTGATTTACAAAATATTTTCATCGCTATATAAAATACATGCATGGAAATTGTAACATTCTTAAGTTCCAATATTGAATGGGTACTGATGTTTGATTCAAAAGGTTTCATACACTGAAAATATTGGACGATATTTTTTAAAATTCATAAATTTTAAGTTAATTTATATTTGCATATTGTTTCCGGTGCTACTCCTGTGAAAAATTTGAAAAAATGATATTTATATATAAAACTCTGAATTAAATGGATTGTAACTTATTAATGTACTTTAACTTTTTACATTTAGAGCTGCAATTCCTGAAGCCCATTAAGAACAATTAGGGAGTAAATTGATTTCAAAGTTCAGAAGATTACCTTTTTGCCTCTCAATTTCCTGAAGCTAAAAATGATTTTTTTTTTATAAATCTCTCAAACAAATGACTTTCCTGTTAAATCCATTAAATTTAAACTCAGTTTGAAGTGAAAAAAAAATAGATATAAGGAAAAGAATAAATTCTTTCTTTTAAGTTCAAGCACGTCTGTAGATAAGTAATTTCAAATGAATGATATAATTATTTCATTAAAGAAAAGAGCTTTGAAAAGAGAATAAAAGACTTAAGTTGTTAGAAAAAGACATAAAAACCTTTCTCATTGAAAGAGTGGGTGTTCTTTCATTCTGCTTAAATGATCAAACGAAACTAAGAAAGTAGTAACTTGTTGCAAGGTGAATCTTTTAAATAAATTAAAAATGTCCAAAGAGATTCTTTTAGAATAGGTAACTAATGCAAAATTTAATACTATTATACTTTAATACTATTTTAATTACTATTATAACGGCATATTAACACTGGTGTACCTAGTTATGAGTGGGCCCTGTATAAAAATTCCTTCGGGGGCCCTTTTTTAGATATGAGAACCTTGTCATTTGACCTGACATGTTGAGCCCCTGTAGCTTGGAGGCCCCGCCCCGTATTACTGAAACGGCGGTAGCTAAGCCCCTGCAGATGCATGTTGATGTTAGTGAATTGAAATAAGCAACTTTTAACTTTATTTTACGCTGATCAGATTCCAGTGAAGACGGAATAAAAGATATCCACAAACACTACAACAATACATTTAAAAAAGAATTTTATAAAATTTCTACAATACCTCATTCTTCTTTAAATTTAATTTGAAAAAGTCCAGTTCTTCTCGAAAAATAGGCTTTAGACATTATTTTCTTTTGTGTTATTCTTTACTTTTTTTCAATTGCATTCAATTAAATACATTTCCTTTGTGACTGTTTATTTTCCTAATTTATTTCACATAATTTAAATATTTTTAATATACATCATTTCTTTAAAAATACCATCTAAAATGCAATACCGTAAAGGCCAAAGGATCCTAAAACTAAATTTTTTAGACAAATAACATAAAATACACAGGTAAAATCGTTAAAGCAATAGCCTTGTATCGATATAATCTATATAAGCCAGTACCAACTTCCGCACCATGGTGATCATTTTGGTGTAGTGGTTAAGTTACTCGGTTTCGGATCCAAAGGTCCCAGGTTCTGTCCTACCGGATAAGCGCGCCACTTCATTTGGTGACCCTAGCCTAACTAAGAAAAGCGAAAGCTATACTTATCTGTCGTGGCGCCATCTACCCACAAAAAAAGAGAGCAACCAAGAAAAAAAATCGTCAGATAAACATGACGCAACTCATCCAGCACACACACAAAACTGACTGCTCCCATTAACAACTATATCGTTGTTCACCTAACCAACTCTCTGGTAGGGGAGTGTGTAGCGATATAATCTATATAAGCCAGTAACAACCTCCGCACCATGGTAATCATTTTGGTGTAGTGGTCAAGTTACTCGGTTTCGGATTCAAAGGTCCCGGGTTCTGTCCTACCGGATAAGCGCGCCACTTCAGCCTTATTTGACTTACGGGGCGCAAAGAAGTTAAAATTTTGTGTAGCCACCCTGGTTAAAAATAACCATTACGACATACCCAGTGGGATGCAGGGGTGTGCGTTACGCCACAGGACACACTTCAACATTCAAAGAAAGAGGTTTTAAAGTCTTCGTGGGGTATGTTAATTTTTTGTTTCTATTTGTTGCCAAAGTTCATCTGGTATAGCAACGTGTATTATTTTTAGCCTCATAATTTGGTAATCATCAATTACATATATCCAAAGGGTTATAAATCATGAAAATGAGAGAGACAAAAGACAGCTGTCCAACATGATTGGAAACGAAGATTTGTTAAGCGTTGCGTGTTGCATACGATCTCGCATTATGTTGTTGAAATTCGGCCACTGGTAAGCTTTGAAATTAAAAGACGACAGCAGACTCCAAAACTTTCGAGACTATCTATGCTCGTTGAATGTACCAGCAGTGTGTATTACAAAATGTGGAAATATATAAAATCCAATTGCACTGCAAACCTTAATATCGCATGAAGGACCAGATGGCGTTGCGGATGAAAGCATGGCAAGTCATGCTTCCATCCACAGTGTCTCCAGACTTTGATATTTGGTGTTGTAAGCATAATCGAAACTCTTCGAATTCCATTGTGCCATTTGTTTGTCCATGCCTACGTTCAGCGCAGATTACAGGAGCATATCCCTTAAGTGTTCTGCAAATGTATCCTCCTTAATAGACACTTTGCTGATCCTCAAACGCATCGAATGGTACTGGCTGATATGAATTGTTGAGTGATAGACCGTAGTTTTTGTATTAAATCTGTCAAGGCTCAAAGTTCTTGTATTGGCATGGTAGGGAAGTTTGGAAAGTAAAGTACCAGTTTAGGAATGGTTGTCGGGTTTCAAAGTTACAAAGTCCTTCGCCAATAGTCTTATTGTAGCTTCAAAAATACTATGTTAATAAACAAACAAATCAATTAAGTGAAGAACCTTTGTGTGGATTAACAGAGATTTATTCTGAAATAATCTTTGGTTAAACCTATCTGTTAGGAAGTTAAATAATTTGTTTGTACGATGTTGACCCCTTTATAAGATTTATTGAAGCTCAAATTAAATCAAAATGTAGGAGTAGCTGAATTATGAGATTAAAAGCTTATTCCGGAATGCTTATGAATTGGTTTATAGAAGATTCAAGGATTAGAACTGATTAATGAGGCTTGGGAAGTAAATACGCTAATGAAGTTATTTTATATATATATCTATCCTTCCTTCCAATAACTGAGCTGGTTTATCTTAAATATTATTAATAATTTTATTTTAATGATGGTCGAGAATGTTGAAAGCAAGAAAAATATTACCTTTAGGACCTTTATCATATTTCTACTTTGCTTTGAATATATCCAAATGCATACACAAAATTATTTATATTTTCTGATTCTTGAAGTACCAGAAGTGTTCGTTATGTGCATGCATTAGCAAAATATAAATAAATAAGCTCAACAATATTTGATCAATATCCAACGATTGCTATAATTTCATATGTTATGATGTTTATCATAAACAAAACTTTTGCCACATGAATATATTTTGAAATTATGTGAATTGGGTCGTTTTATCGTTTTTCAGTGTAAATTAGTTTAATCATTTAAAGACCATGGAGAAAAATTTCCCTCCTTTTAAAATTGTTGACTGTCGTATTTAGCCTTATATGTGCATTTTTTATTCAAAATGTCAAAATATAACGTATGCCGAAAGCAATTACGTAAATGGTTGTTGTTGCTTCTTATGCCACCTGATCTTGACTTCTTCAGATGAATGTCAAATTGAAATCGTCCAATGAATCGTGTCAAATTGAAAGTCTCAAATTATACCCCTGATTTTCCGATATGAAAATATAAAGCGGTGCATGCAATAGGTTCGCACATTAACATTTTTATTTATTTTTTATTTAATTCTAATGAAGATAAACATTTGTATTTTATGTTGACTATTTCTTATTTTAATACATATCTTTAAAAATACATAACATATGTGCAATTTTAATTTGTTTTTTTTTTTTGAAGATATATATATATATATTATGCAGTTTATTTTTATGTTACGAAATATCTTTAAATGATGCAAAATTAATATATAAAAAAACTGTAAACATAAATTATTGACCTCTATACTCTCTGCATACTGTTGTAATACCTGTTGGTTCCTGCTTACATTTGAAACCCCTTGTCTACCCGCAGACCCGGCTAGGTGTGTGGGAGAAACTGAATGATCAACAGACATAATTTCAATCTAATTAATTTATTGTTCTCAAAATATCAATCAGACACAATAACAATCTAAATAAGATAAGCGATCAAATAGTAGAGCGCGGAGGTGAGATTCACTAACACTGGGATAATTCTACGGACCCTCAACTGAATCTACGATAGCTTAAATACGCTCAATATAAACTACGTCGCACACTAATAAGCTAATTTCTAATTAAACAAGTACACGATACCTGTACTTTTTATGCAGCAGATCCTACACTTGAATCTTGCAAGAGATCTTTATCGGAATTTGATCAATGTCGTTGGATTCACTGGTATAAATCGTTTTCCTGGAGAAATCCAAGACCTCTTTATAATTCCACTATCCTTCAAACTTCAACTAACAAACTAACTCACAAACTCTTTGCTAATTCCTACTTGCCAACCCAATTTGCCAACCTCACACGCGAAAACAGAATTTATATAATATACTTCATTTACATATTCACGCTTTCTTGGTCGGCGAAAGTTGGTTGAATAAAAATATTTTCCCCCAGAAGAGTCCCCAAGGTATTAATATAGTCGCGGATAGATTGTCACACTGTGACGGATCTTTACTCGACCTTATCACCAATCCTTTTGGGGAAACTTTGGGGCTAGCTTTCGCGTTAATTCACAGCTATCCCTCAAGAAGAAACCTTGATATTTAAATTAGTTTGACTATATAAAATCAAGGTTTTGTAAATGTAAGAGAGAAGGAGCAGGAGAACTGTTGCTGTGATTAGTAAGTGAGATTTATTTTATTATCAGAACGGGAGTTTTTTTTTTTAGGAAGAAGTTTATCACTATAATAAATTAGTGGATTAAGGTTTAAGAATCTAAGATAGATTGAATTGGAGTAAATTAAACAGGTCACTTGCTTTTATTTGCTTAGAGTTGTTCACTTAGAATAGATTGATCTCTTTGTATATCACTCCTAGGGTCTCTCTTGTAGTTTCACTTGTGGTTGATTAATGTGTTTGAGTAGTGATATATTAATTATTATGGAAGTTTCTGGTGCTGCTTTGTCCCCCCACACACACACCCTTAGGTAGACAAGACGGTGGTGGAGTGACTTCAAGTAGGTCGTGCTCACAATACATTATCATGCGAATCGAATTGTTTCAAAAACGTCCTACCGTGTAGTACGCTGAATCATATTGGTAAATTGGTTTGGCACGCCACAGCTGAAAGGCTGCCGACCCCTGCTATATATTTTACTTATGACTTTTATTTACTTTACATCCAAACAAACTATATATAAAATATACAATTGCATAGTAATATTTACTCTTAGCAACCATTTGGTCATCTTAAGTTTATGAAAAAAGTTCGAAATTTGCAGAATTTGACACGAATCCAACCCGCCCGCCGTCTAGAGGGGCTTATATACGTTAAATCTCTCGAAGCTTAAAGTTCTGCCATTGGCGTGGTGTGGAAGTTCAGAGAGGGTGTTCTTGCTCTAGTGTCATCATCGTCACTTGACCGTGGTTAAAAATTACGAGGTCTGTCACCAATAGCCCTCGTGTTACTAGAGATCGACCTTAATAAGCACTCACTCAATGACCACTATTCAGGCAGTGTATCCTAGAATTCAAATAGAACCTAGAATTCAATCCCCTCGAATTTAATATCGTGGCGCAATACTGGTCTAATTTATTTCATTACATTAATATAAAAAATGCTCTAATGCAATATTATTGATGAAATTATGCTATTTTTTCCGATTAAAGCATAACGATTTACATTTATTTCTAAACATCGCGGATGGGGTATTTCTTTTCTTAACGAATGTTAGAAAAGTAAATAAAATACTAACCGATAAACAAACCCGATCGAAATGGCTAACAAGCCCTTAGGTGTACCGTCCATCACTTTCCAATCTAGTCCTTTGACAGCCTGTAAGCTCCCATTTCAGCGAGACGACTAAAATTCGTAGAAGTCCAGTTTAATTGATTGTGGAACCCAATCAATCGGAACATGCTGAATAGGTGAATCACTGCTGGTCAGAACTGTCGACGGTAATTCAACCACGTCTCCACAAGTGACGAGTAATTGCAAACAACCACGTTCCTATCCCTGGTGGAGGGTCATTCATTCGTGGCCTCCATAACGATTGAAATATTGTCGAGGGTTGAAGTGGGGAATGAATGCTTCCGCCAAGATGAACCTAATGATGCGGGATATAGAGGATGCAATTTAAGTTGTGACGCTAAGTTTTGGGATAATTATAAGATAGGAATGATGGAACTTAAAATTACAGTGATGATGATTTCAAGTTTCTGAAATGAATTTCTCAATTCAAATGAAAGATGATGGAAGAGTGGTATAATTTGTTTTTTGTCAGGGTACAAGATTCATCCCCATCATTCCAAGGAATACTTAGAATCTCAATTAGCTTTAGATTTAATATTAATCAACTCTCATTATTCATATATGCCGGTTTTGTGGGGAAAATAATATAAAACAAGTAATATAAAAAATATTTTAAGTCAATTTCTACTTAGGTCAACAAAGAAAAATTTTATTTTAGTTACTTTTTATTAAATAGTTACAATTAATATAAGCATGTATTTTTTTGTTGACAGAATCACAATATTAAGTAACAAAATAGAAAGCAATTTTCATTGCGATTTTCCATTTTCCTTTATATATAAGGTGTTGGACTATTTTTGTTTGTTTGTTACTATTTATTCGTTAATTATAAATTTAATTATTCTAATAAAAACATTATAGTAAAAATAGAAAGCGCATTCTCAGTAATTAGGCCATCTCAGGTAGGATTCGAACCCACGACCTTTGGATTGGAAGTCCATTGCGCTACAGGGGCACAACACAAAAGGCTTTCCTTTCTATATATGCTGCTCGACTATTATTTTTTGTTTATTACTATTTATACTTTTTTAAATTTAAGTAATGAATTAATATTTGAAAAACACTGTATTAACATCAAGGGTCATCCATTACAAGTTTTAAAAATGTATTTGAACTTGAATGGATGAATAGGTAGTATTTTATTAACGATTGAAAATTTGAACAAGATATATATATACATATAGGAAGGGAGCGAACTAATAGTACGAATTGAAAAAACACCGTGATCATGAATAAGTGTGTGTGTATGTGATATTTTTTAAATAAGCTAAAATTTAATAATACCTTTTATAGAATACTAGTTAAAACTGTAAGATTTTAAATGGATTAAAGATGTGGTAGTTGAGGAATTTTTGCAATAAAATTATTACAAATTTTCGAATAGTTCGTTGGGATAGTGTTATTATTAACTTAAATCAAACCGCTATTTAAAACAGATAAAATATACTCAGATTTAATGAAACTGTGTCAATAACATTTCCAATTACATAATATTAGTATACTTACTAAAAGTCTTAATCTGAATAAGAAATTATAAATCATATGTAACATCTAAACCATCTCAACATTCATTACTGCAAACTATATTATAAGCACAAGAAAAGTGCAGTTCATTAAATAAACAAATCAATATGAAGCAGCTGCTCACTGAAAAAAAAAGGAATTATAATATTGGCATTAATGAAAGTTAAAAACTTTATGAAAGAGGTAAATCGAATCCTTTTAGCTTTAAATTACAGAAAAAGATAAAATGCCTTTTATTTAGAAAAACATCGAAAATAGCAGTGCAAACAAACCCGGGTTACCAAACAGAAAATTAAATTATTGTAAGAATACTTTTAACGACGCAACTTATTCGAAATCAATTGTGAATCCACCACAAAAAATACATAAATAATTAAAAACAAGAAATAAGTATGTTTAAAATAAAAATATGTAATAGACCCCAAAAAATGCATGAAATATAATTGCTAACATTCATAAACATCATACGACGTCATATCACCAATTAGTTGAAATATCGCTTAAAAATTGAATTTTAAAAAATCTAAAGCGAATTTCAAAAAAATTTCTTCCAGGTGCGCGGCATAATGGTCTATATTTTCAAAAAATGCCGGAATCCACAGTTTAAACTTCCACACCATACCATAGTGAGTCTTGAGTCTGGACAGATTTCACACGCATAAGCCCCGCTACACAGCGAATTTTTAGTGATACTAAGACTTAAACCTACGACCCGAAAAAACCAGTCCCTGCCACAAGTTCGTCAGCATGATCGGTTCATGTCTAATAAAAAGTCAAGAAGTTCAAATACGTATAAGATTAAGATTCCATTTATTAAAGATTATTCTTCAATGAATCTGTTGGATATTCCAAACATACAAAAAATGTTATGGAAGAAATGCTGCAAAAATAATTTTAAAAAAACTTAAAGTCTTTTTAATTTGTTGTTTAATTAGTTCTAGTTTAAAAGCAATCGATTATAAAATAATATCCATCAAATTATTGTTTCATTATTCTCTATGTGGTCTAAGACTATCTGCCTTCATTTTTTATTCGAAATAAAAATTCCGTCAATACTCTTAATCCCCTTCTAAGTTTACATTTATAAGTTTTATAATGTTTTTTTTTCATACTTTCCACAGAAATTTTCTAAACTAAGGATAAAATTTATTTAAAATACAAATCGATATATAAAAACAAAAAGTATTCACTCAAAAAAGAATGTATTAAAGTTCCTATATTGGCTTTTTTTCAATACTTAAGGTATCCGTCTACCCTAAAATTGTGAATTTTGCCAAAATTGACAAATTCTTTTTATGATTTTATAGATCATCTTATTAGCTCTATAAAAATACCAAGTTTATTATTATCCGTTCACTAGAAAAGAAACTACAATGTTTTAGTAAAAGCAGATGCCTTTACTTCAAGCAAGATGTCATATACTTAAAAACGCGTTTTACTCGAAATGTGTTTTTTTTTAATGTTCAAACAAGGCCACACATCGCTCAAAAAGTTTTGGAAATAATTCATTGAAGTTTTTTGTATGTTCTGTTTTATGGTAGAAGTGTTTTAACCTTCAGATTTATCAATCACTGTTTTATTACAAAATTTATCGTCCCTTATGTTAATATAATCACTGCTTTTTTAAGCAATTCCATATAATAACTAAGATAAAGTGCTCTAGTTTTTGTAAAAATTAAAATATCTTTTATTCTGAAGGTCATTTCAAAAATGAATAACATAACAACACATCAGAATTGAAAAATTGAAAATTAGTTCATACACTTTTGGTACAAAATGGGCCCCGTTTAAGTTTATTTTTTGTAAATTTTTAACACTTTTTTCCCATTTTAGTAATAATATCTTTTTCTCTTCTTAATTTTAGCATATTTTTAAAGTGCTGTACAAATCTAACCCCCCCCCCCGAAAAAAAATCCCCATATCTCCAAGTAGTCTGATACGTTAAAGTCTCTAAAGAGAATTATTCAGAGAAAATACAGAAAGAATTTGTAAGACTTCGAGCGCAGTTTTATTACGAGAAAATAAACCGTGTATGATACGTACTTCTCACTTTGTTTGCCTCCACTTCTCAACTTACTTCCGGAGGCTGAGTTTCAATACTTCATCATTTGACACTTGAATGGCAACCCTCTTTGATCACCTCGAGTACTAAGACATATTCACATTTTTAAAGTAGGAAGTATTAAAAGTGTTTGCCGAGTCTTTTTTCTAACAGTTTCACGATCTTCAACCGAATGTAGAGTGATGTCAAAATATTGAAAATAATTCCCAAAAAAGCAACTGACAATCATTGTGTCTCAGTTAAGTACAAATAATGTATTGAAATTTTGAAACTCGATAAAATCTTTGAAAAGCCTAGCATTTTTAAGAAGAACTACTGAAACTGATTCTAAAATCATCTTGAAATATAGAATGAAGAATTTACGGAGCAGCAATAAAAATATGTACAATGAAAATAGATTATATTTTTTTTAAAATATATTTTATGTTAGAATAATTTTTATTATTATAAAAGTTATTTTATAACTAACTGCTGATAAAGTATTCATGTGGTATTTTTTAATTCATAAATGAAAAGAATATAAATTTGTTGTTAAATTATATCTTCATGTTAATTTTTATCTTTGTCGCAATAATTTTTGTGAAAAAGTCATTTAAAAATACGCTATTAAAAGTAATGTGATGCTCACAAATCTTAAATTTAAGTTAAGCTTTTATGTATATATATATATATATATATATATGCTAGCTGGTATATCCGTTCTTACGGGTGGATCGAAAAATTAAACAACAGAAATTGAAGGATAAAGAAGTTTTTAGTAAGTTAATTTTACGTGAACTGCAAATTAAACAAAAAAAAGCCTTTTGCAAATCTTAGCTGAACAAAAAATCCTATTTGTTAAATTTTAAGTCTCTAGGTCTAATAGCTGATATAAAGGATTTTATCAATTTATAATGCTCTCGTAACTCCCTTGTGGGTCGATTTTTGAGAACCACTTCCTAAGCTGATCTCTGCTCAGCAAAAGTAACAAATTGTTACAAATTTTGTCTAACGAAGGCTTAAAATAGTGTAAATAATTTATATCTGGATGGGTAATACGTTAATATTACTTTCTGTTGTATTTATCTTATGTTAAAATTGAAATATTTGCAAGCAACACCATTCAATACATTATAATTGCGATTCAATGGAAGCATAGCGAAATGGTGGCGGTAGAGTCAAGTGGCATCATTTTGGGCGACCATGTTGGCAACTTGATGACTTATTGATCGGTGCAGAAGTGGATATGCTATAGTGCTTCCTGGTGGGGAACTGCAACAAAATAATAGCACAAAAACCATCTCCAAAAAAACACGTATACATGCCAATTTTCATAGTGATCAGTTGAACGGTGTTGGAATGAAAGGAGGTCATACATACAAACATCCATTTATATATATATATATAGTAAAGAAAACTAATTGTTCGCTCTACACTAATGGACAGTGAGGGGGGAAGAGGGAGTGATAGCCTACTGTTTGGTTACACGTGCAAATTTTTGCTGAAGTGAAATATTAGGATCCTATAAAACAAGCTTAACCTTACTTAACTGACAACTCAGTCAGTTGTCACTGACTGACTCAGTCACTGACAAGTCAGTGACAACTTTAGAAAACATAAGAATTTTTACTTAGGAAATAGAGAGTAGTAGGATGTGTTTAGTAGTTATGTAGGATATTTAATTTGTCCACAATTTCTTTTATTTATTATTATTATATATTATAACTTTAAAAAGAACGTAATTTCTTATAATTCTATAAGAACTATAATTTTCACAAAATATTATTACAATCAAATAAAATAGCCCATTCCAATCTCTTACAATGCAACCATACACCAGGGTATTCATCTAAATCAAAAGAACATCTCGAAGGTCTTCTAGGAAAAGTGTAGCTTGATGAGAAACAAATTGCATCATTGTTACTTTACCCTACGAATCATTTTGTTCGTGATAGGGAATCCCTTGAGGATGAATAGCTGAGTTGTGTTTGGCTCAAGTTACTTTGCTCTAAATCCCTCCGATTGATCCGTATAATTTATCTCATTGTAGTAAAATAGTGGCAAAGAATAAGGTCCAGAGACTTAATAGAAGGCTTGAACATAGTAAATTTAGGCAATGAGAACTGCTAGACTGCTTAAGCTCAGAAATATTTATTTATTATGTCCGATTTATAGCATGCATTTTTGTTTGACTTAGAAGTTCCATTATATATATATATATATATATATATTATATATATATATATAATAGAAACAACATATTGTTACGAATTTTGTGTAAAGAATACTTAAAATAGTGTAAATATTTTATATCTGGACGTATAATACAGTACTATTATTCTATGTTATATTTATTTTGTAATGCCTGTCGGTTCCTGCTTCCCTCTGAACCCCCTTGTCTACCCTCAGACCCGGCTGGGTGTGTGGGAGAAACTGAATAATCAGTAGACATGATTCACTCTAATTATTTTGCTGTCACCAAAATGTCAAGCAAACACAATAACTATTAAATTAAGATAACAGATCAGATAGCAGAGCGCGGAGGTGAGACTCGTTAGCCTGGGAATAATAATACGGACCCTCAACTGATTCCATGATAACTTAAACAACCTCAATATAAACAACGTCGCGGACTAATAAGCTAAACTTCTATTTAAATAAGGATCACGATACCTGTACTTTTATGAAGTCAAGTCCTACACTTGAGTCCTTGAAGGCGATTCTTATCCGGATTTAATCACCGTCGATTGATCATCTCTCAGAAAACTTCAATTGATAAACTCAGTTGCACTTAATCATTTCACGATCCTTCACTCTCTAACTAACCAACTTTCTCGCCAACTAACTCATAAAACTCGCGAATACAGAATTTATATAATATACTTAATTTGCATAATCATGCTTTCTTCACTCTGTGAAAGTTGGTTGAACTTAATATTTTCCTTAAAGAGTAATGAAGGGGTCAGTAGATCCGCGTATAGTTCCGTCACAATTGCATATTAAAATTGTAATATATTCTTAAGCTACGCCATTTCTTACATTACAATGGCGATTCAATGGGGAAATCTTGAAGCCAAGATAGTGTTAAACGAAAAATATGGAAGGCTGACAACAGGTGCGGTTAGTCTGTTGTCCACTTGAAGAAGGATAGCAAGAAAAGTGTATTTTGATGAACGAAAAACACAAAAGGGATAGCACACAGATGTTAATTAAATGGGCTACGTTACAGGGGAGACACGTAGAGAAAATACAACACAAAACTTGTAAGCTCCACCCTGTTTGCCTCAGGGGCTGTAAATGATAGTGAGTGTTTGAATTGTCGAGAGTTTTAAAAGATAACTTCGAATTATTGCGTGTTGTAGTATGGTCAGCCACAGATTTTACTTCGAATTATTGAGTGTACCCAAACGTATTGTTTCAGTTCGAAATATTAAGAGTTTTTCTAGGGACTGAGCATATAATTTAAAATTATCTAGAGGTTTGTATTATCGAAGGTTTGAATTATCGAGAGTCGACTGTATTAAAAAATATAACCAAAATTCTCGGAACACTTATTTTTCAAGTAAAAAATTTACCAATATTTGCTTATTTTATAGCAAAAAAGTATTGTTTTTGTATGAATTTATCTTACTCCATCACTAAAACGTAGAGTAATAAACAAGCAACAATAATAAAATAGTGGTTGTGTTCTTTACAGGACAGTGAAGCTAGAATGTAAAATAAGTTTTAAGGCATTCCTTTATTCCAATTAAAGTTTTTTATATAATATACTTAATTTGCATAATCATGCTTTCTTCACTCTGTGAAAGTTGGTTGAACTTAATATTTTCCTTAAAGAGTAATGAAGGGGTCAGTAGATCCGCGTATAGTTCCGTCACAATTGCATATTAAAATTGTAATATATTCTTAAGCTACGCCATTTCTTACATTACAATGGTGATTCAATGGGGAAATCTTGAAGCCAAGATAGTGTTAAACGAAAAATATGGAAGGCTGACAACAGGTGCGGTTAGTCTGTTGTCCACTTGAAGAAGGATAGCAAGAAAAGTGTATTTTGATGAACGAAAAACACAAAAGGGATAGCACACAGATGTTAATTAAATGGGCTACGTTACAGGGAGACACGTAGAGAAAATACAACACAAAATTGTAAGCTACACCCTGTTTGTCTCAGGGGCTGTAAATGATAGTGAGTGTTTGAATTGTCGAGAGTTTTAAAAGATAACTTCAAATTATTGCGTGTTGTAGTATGGTCAGCCACAGATTTTACTTCGAATTATTGAGTGTACCCAAACGTATTGTTTCAGTTCGAAATATTAAGAGTTTTTCTAGGGACTGAGCATATAATTTAAAATTATCTAGAGGTTTGATTATCGAGAGTCGACTGTATTAAAAAATATAACCAAAATTCTCGGACACTTATTTTTCAAGTAAAAAATTTACCAATATTTGCTTATTTTATAGCAAAAAAGTATTGTTTTTGTATGAATTTATCTTACTCCATCACTAAAACGTAGAGTAATAAACAAGCAACAATAATAAAATAGTGGTTGTGTTCTTTACAGGACAGTGAAGCTAGAATGTAAAATAAGTTTTAAGGCATTCCTTTATTCCAATTAAAGTTTAAGAATTCAGATCTTATACTTCACATTTTTTTTATTTCTAGTGGGCTGAGGATTGGTGTTTTATCATTGTAGACCTAGTACATTCCCCGAAAACTAGTATCTCTTTTTAGTGCGGCACCATAAAGAATGATACCAATCGCCGCAGGTAATTTTGTGTGATGCCCAGTTTCTTCCCCAGGTGAAGCACCCAAGCTCTGACGATGCAAATTTGCACCAGAAATTTAATTTTGCTCAGAACATCCAAACCATGAGCTCCCCAAAGTCAAACCAATTCGCAATGAGGACCAAGTCTTTACGAGAACGATTCGGATCCAAGCGGAGTTATTCCGAAAATTTCAAGGATCCACCAGAGACCGCTACCACATCACCGAGCAAGGAAGGTTGCCGAACCGTTAGGCCTCTCGTTCCAATCATCGGTGTTCCAACCATACCAACAGACGAATCCAAAGATCCACAGAAAATTTACAACCCTTACGCGCAGTCACAGAACTTGCTTCAACAACAACAGAAAAGACAGATGAATGTTCTAGTGAACACTACAATCCATTCGCTGTTCTGCCGGAAACTTACTGCAGTGCCCTGGACATTAATAGCCAGGAAGGATCCTAGATTTCCATGGCAGAGAGATGCTGCTGTGCAATGCGATTTGTCACCTGATCCTGATGGACTCAGGTAAAGAAATAAGTGTAATTTCTTCTTTATATTAAGCTTCTGTTTCAGAAGGGGTAACACAAATGTATTGTAAATACCCTCTTGCAAACCATAGCAAAATTGAACCCTTAACTATTTATATTAGATATCCGACAACACTAAAGCTGTGAATTTTGCCAAACATTGACAAATTGCTTTATGATTTTATTTTATAGGCCATCTTATTAGCTCTATAAAAATACGAAGTTTATTATTTTCCGTCCGTTAGAACCAAAACTAGCTACTAGTGTTTTAGTAAAGGCAGATGCCTTTACTTTAAGCAAGATGTCATATACTTTAAAACGCGTTTTACTCGAAATGTGTTTTCTTAACAAATGCTCAAACGGGGACAGCGATTGCTCAAAAAGTCTTGAAATAATTAACTGAATTTTTCTTTGTATGTTCTGTATAACAGAAGTGTTTTAACCTTCCGATTTATCAATCATTTTATTACAAAATTTACAGTCCCTTATGTAGTATAATCACTGTTTTTTAAGCAATTTCACATAATATTATGACAAAGTGCTCTAGTTTTTGTAAAAATTAAAATATCTTTATCCTGAAAGTCATTTCAAAAATGAATAGTAAAAACACATCAGAATTGAAAAATTGAAAATTTGTTTATAAAATTTACGGAATGCGCCGCGCTTATGTTATTTTTTTATAAATTTTCACCAACTTTTTTCCCATTTTAGTAATAATAATTTCTTTTTCACTTAATTTCTCTTAATAATAATTTTATTTTTCTCTTTTTCTCGCATATTTTTCTTAAAATGCACTAAACAAATATAAAAACAATAACAAAATCCCCATGTCTCCATTTTTAAGAAAAGTCGTCGCAAGAGAGTTGTTTCGGATACCTTAAATAACGATTAAAACTTTCATTATTATGTTTGAAAGTTAGATCATTTTAAGCAGGGATAGACATTAAGTCGATCATGGTCGACCAGTTGGACCGCCAAGGCATTTGGAGGTGATCTGCTGAACATTAGCATAGTAATTAATATACCGAAATATTCGAGATTGGCTGACAGTACACAGACCAAGTCTTCTACTGACTGTATTTAAGAGCACTAACTTAAGTAAAATGTTGTATTTTTTAATGTGTTTTTGAATAGCTTCGTAACAATTGCATCATTTGATATTAGTATATTTGTGGTTATTATGTTTGAATTTTGTGTTTTGTTTTAAACGTGGTCTTAAAGTGCAAGTTAATTTTATTGTAGTATGTAGGTAAATACATATTCCATTTTATTATTAAGTTACAAAAAAATATTGTAGACTTTTTTTCTTTGATCACCATACCTTCGCCACTTGGTGAACCACAACACCTTAAAAAATTAGAAGTAGTCTGTACCCAGGAAAAATTGCCCACCCCAGACTTAAATTAAACTCAGAAGCGCAACAGCTCATGGAATGGCCAAGGCCTTTTGTGACCTTGAGCCTTGGGCTCTGAGGTACATGAGTCGATGTTCCGGTCAGGTTTTCAGTCTAACGTGAAACCCCCAGTGTTTAGTTATCAAGCAAACTTGGTATTCCTTTATTGACCCACCGAAGAGACGAAAGAGCAAGGAATTTGAACCCCATACCTATACCGTGGAAGTATGATACGCTGCCACTCCGACATCACACTTAAATGTAACACAAGAGCTATTGGCAACGGATTTCGTTATTTTGGTCCATGAGCAAGTGATGTTAGTTTTAGTTTGTTTAGCAATCTACCATATTAAGCCGATAAGCGAACTTTGAGCCCCGACAAATTTACTAGGCATTTCTTATGACTTCAGGATTCGAACCCATTACTTACCTGAAGTAACACCAGCTATTAGTGCAGGACCACAATCGCTGGATTACCATGACTTTGGTGGCCGCGGTAGCCAAGTGGTCAAAGTATCGGATTATGACAGGCATGTCATGAGTTCAGCCCAGTATCACTAAAGACCCACCGTGTAGGGGAGCTATGCAAGTTAAATCTTCCTCCCGTTGGTGTTGTGTGGTAGTTAGGAGAGGGGGTGCCAGCTCAGGTGTCGTCCTCGTCTCTTGACCATGGTTCAAAATTACGAGGTCCGTCGCCGAAAGCACTTGTGTAGCTTAACAGTGCGACGTTAATATTCACTCACTTACCATCACTTTATAGTAATTTCATCCATAGGACGATAATATTATGTGACATAGTCAAAGAATGCTTCTAATTTATTTCCTCTTTGTAGATGTAATATATTTTTAATAGTTTTTTTTTTATTTTTTTTTGTTGCTAAAAATAGCCTTAAATAAAAAAAATAAAAAAACATACAGACATTATTATAAACAGAAAATGAAAAATTTGAGAGGTGCTTTTCAACGGTTTCATGCATTTAAAAGGTATCATTTCTTCATATAAATGTTATTTTTGTAATAATATATCAATTTACAAGGTGGCATTGGATTCATATCATTTTATGGAAACTATGTTATAAATTTTATTAAAGCTATTATTTTAAATAATCACTTATTAGATTACCGAATACCAACAGGGATCAATTATTTTTCTTTAATTATTATCAACACCTTTACTCGTAAAAACTAATCTGTCTTTTAATTAAACTTATAACAGAAAATTATATTTCCCGTTTAAAGTAAAACAGTTAGCAGTCTTAATTAATGGGAAAATAGTTTTGAATCTGGAATTTATGTAATAGCAATTATATATAAAATGTGTTGATAGAAAAATCAAAGTAACTAATTTATTACTAATTAGAAGCAATAAACTGTTTATTATAATAATTTTATAAATTTGAGTGAAAATTATTTGTTTTAAAACTTGTATATAATCTTTAAAAATATGTTTAAACTCTTTTTTTATTATTGTTCGAACACACACAACACATTATTTCATAGACTTGTATTTATTATTTAAAATTTAATATTTCATTTATAATGGATTTGAAATTCGGAGATCTGTCTCATACAAGTATTTTAATATAATAATGAGATTTTAAATTTGTTTTATTCATTTTTCCTTTATTTTAAATAATTAACTTATTTTTTAATATGATACGGTATAATTAAAATATATTTTGAACGGTAGCAAAAACGACCGCATAAACTTTGCACAGCTAAACTCCTCGTTAGGAGTACATAAAAACTGTCCGAAGAAGCGTTCCTATACCATCCATAGTTTACGAGAAAAATACGAAAAACAAAGTATGACGTCACTTTCGGTGCAAGAAAAAACACTTTATTGAGCATATCAACAGCAGTATATGCACAATTTAAGGCAGACGTTCAAAATATCCACCATGCATGTCGAGGCAGGCTTGAACACGCCGTGGAATGGCTATAATCACACGTCGCAGCATCGTGGTTTCCACCGAAGTTCAAGCAGCATGCAGACGAGCAAATAAGTCCATTTGTGTTGTCACTACGTCTCGATACACCAGTTCCTTGAGATGGCATGTCGCAGTAGTCGTAAGGCATGTTTCAAGGCATGTCGCAGTAGTCACGAACGAAATACATGGCCACCATACGAAGACTACCGGTAGCTGCAAGATGCAGCCTTTTAAATACCAGTTCAACGGCGGCTTAACGTCATTCCACGGCGCGCGCATGCATGACGCGACATGCGTGACGAACGTTTTAAACATTATCGTCTGGAAAGATATGCAAATATTGTTGTTGATATGTCCAATAAAGTGTTTTTTTCTTGCACCGGAAGTGACGTCATACTTTGTTTTTGTATTTTTCTCGTAAACTATGGATCATACAAAAATGCTTCTTTGGGCAGTTTTTATGTTCTCCCAACGATGAATCTAGCTGTGCAGAGTTCATGTGGTCGTTTTGGGACACCCTGTATATACTCTACTTGTATACATTCAACTCTTTTTTACTCGTTCTTTTTTACAAGATTTTAAAATAATACGGTACACAAATTTAAAAAATCAATTTTAAAAAAAATTTACGCTCTTTTTTTTAGCACGAATTTAAAAAAAAAAATTGGGCACTCATGCCTTTTGGATGAGAACAAATTTTTGACAGTTGATGATATTAAAGAAGTTGATATTTTCGAAGTCGAAGTTCAGCTATTAACAGAAGACTTGAAATTTGCTTAAGTATGGGACAAAGTTTTAATACTCATGACTCTGACATAGAGCGCGCATTAAAATTTCTACATAATCTTGTGTATCTCTCTTATACAACCTCTGACAATAAAGTTCGGTGATTGAAGTCAGAACGGCCGATCTGAGAACACTGGAGCTGCATATGTGTAGTGGCAGGTGTTGACCATCGTAATGTTGCAGGTAGAAGCAGAATTCGTCAGCAAACACGTCTTTCCATTCTGTTCTCTATGTAAGCCGTCCATTGCACCATTGGCAGCGCAACTGCCTGTGGTTTCCAAGCAACGAAGCAATGAAAGCCTTGCGGACATTCCACTCTGCTGCAAACTGCGACGAATGTTACAAACGGACACCGAATGATGCGCAACAAACTAAATCTGTTGTGCTATAATTCATGATGTGGCTCCTCGATCTATTACTGCTATGCACACAGTCCGTCTGTCATCACAGGCAGTGGCACAACGAGGTGGATGCGATCGGCCCCGTCGGTCCGTCGTTTCCTCTGACATCCAGGGATAACAGATCCGCATCACAGTTGCTTGGTTTCATCCAACACTTCTACTGATTTCTCTGAAGGATAATCTACAATCACTATAAGCTATTATTCTTCCTCGGTCGAATTTAGAAACTTGTGGGGGGGGAGCTCGATGTCTTTCACAAGGCATAGGTAAATAACGCAAAAAAACACGCACGAAAGAACAATTTCCGTACTTTCAAATCGCCAATCTGTTCTCCACTTTAATAGCGCTTGCGGGTGATGCTATGGTCACCCGTGACGTGCGTCAGCGCTTTAACGCTAATGATTTGCATATATCTCATCGCCGCCAACGCATGTTGTAAATTTCACATGGTTTGCATACTTCCTTCAAGGTGTTGCACTTTGTGTGGCCAACACTATAATATAAGTTTATATTAATCAAATAAATAAGTATTATCAATCAAACTGGCAAGTTTATAAAATAAACCCATCTCTTTTTTATTTGATATTTCAATAGCGGCACTTACTCTGTGTTTGACAAGTAATACTCGTCATCGCTCATTTTCCATGATACACATAATTACGCGCTCTCAAACGGAGACACCATAGTTAACTGGTTAATACTTATTTTTAAAAATTCTGTATATGTATTAATCATAAGTCCCGTAACTGTTATCACTTCGTAGTCCTTGCAATTTACAAATCAAGCAGAGAACTAGTCCAATTTCCAATTCAAGTAGAGAGAACGAGTCCAATTTCTTGAAAATATCCATCATGTGGAGTAAAAGGATACTCTCTTTAAATAGAAAAGTTTTAAAGCTCTCTTTTATTGATGTGTGGTGTAGAATTTATTGAGTGAGGTATTGTCTCTTTCCATTGGCAGTGATTGAAATGGAGATATTTTTCCGTTGCTTTTGAATGACGTGAATTTAAAAAGAAACAAAATAATAATCATAAATCTTTATAGATTACAAAGATCGTTCATTAATTTTTTAAGTTTGATATTATTATACTTAAAATATTTTGTATAAATGATTATGATAAATTTAATTTTATCTTTCGAACATATAATAAGAATAAAACTCTCTAAAAATATTGAAAAGAAAAACTTTATTTTAATTTTTTTATATCTCTTATCTATTTTTTTTTTATTATTTATTTTTTTTTTTGAAAAATTCATATTGAAAAACGAAAAGTTTATTTTAGTCATTCAACTTATTGGAAAAACCATAATATACAACCCCTGATAATAAAGTTCGGTGAATAGTCCTGTAACATTAATGTAGATGAAATATTAACGAAAGTTACCTTACAGTCCTCCAAAATAGTAAATCTCATAACTATGCACCCCACAGATCTGCTATACATGTCCTGGAAACTTTGCAAGAATTCTTCTTTTGGGGTGGAGTTCAAAAGCCTCGTCACATTTTGTTGGATGTCAGGAATACTATCAAATCTCTTTACTTTCGTAGCGAGTTTGAGTCGTGGGAATAGGAAGTCTGGAGGATTGAGATCTGGTGATTATAATGGTAGATGTTCAATTTCAATGGTAGATGTTCAAATAGATGTCCTTCCCCCTTTTTTTGCCGGGAACTGTTTGACAATATTAGCTGTGTGAGGGCGAGCATTGTCGTAAACAAAAAAAAAATCAGGAACTTTGTTGTGCTTACTAGGGTCGTATCCCTGCGTAGACGTTTTATGAAACGGATCAAAATTTCAATGCACCTTGCAGCATTCATCGTCGTTCCCTCAGGTAGAAATTCCTTGTGGGTAATGTTTTGACTATCAAAAAAGGTGATGAGTAGCATTTTTCTGCATTGACCTTATTTTAACGTGATGATGGTGGAGAACGTCATTCCATCGTTTGCCATTTCGTTTCAGGGTCGTACATGAGCCACCAAGGCTTTAGGACACCAGGAAGTTTCTTTTGGTGTCTTGCAAGTTTAAAACAAAACTTTAAATTGATGTTTTGTTCGCTCATTTACCTGTTCTTAGTTAAGAACCAACGCACTAAACAAGCACTTTACAAAACGTCTCACACGGCATACAGACGACACTCAATTGAACAACGGTAGGGACAAATGGTCAACACCTGCCGCTACGTATGTGCTCCATTTTGTTTCGATAGTGTTGCCAGATCGGCCGTTCTGACTTCATTCACCGAATTTTACTGTCAGAAGTTGTATTTTCATGAATATATTAAACATAAAATTAATTTTACACTGAGAAAACGAGTTAGGAAATTCATTGTCTAAAAGAATTTAGAAATTTTGTATGCTTGAATTCTTGTATTTTTTGGTTAAACTTTTTCTATTTTAAAACTGAGAAATCTCCTTTCAAAAAGAGAGAGAGAGATCTTTAATACAAAATCTTCTCTTCATTCAGTAATAGTATATATTTCAATATATATTCTGAAGAGAGAGTTATATTTCAAAGTTAGCGCATCCATCTCACTTCACGAATTACTCATAGGTTTTGAGGAACCTAGTTGTTTAAAAATGAATGGATAAAGTTTTTAAATCAGATGTGCAAATATAGTGAATGTCTTTCTTAGCATAAGGTTAAAAAAAAAAACGTTTTCACTTTCAAAAGATTTATACATAAACACTTTTATACTGTTTACATGTAATGCAATATATAATCTGCATAATAATATGAATTCCAAAAATATTTAATTTAGAGCATTCAAATTAATTTAGGGCATTATATTTGCTTATTCAAATGAAATGTTACCAATAATTGGATCAAAGTAAATTTACATCAAAATGCAACTTTCAAAAGTTACTAACAACAAAAAAGCACCGTCTCATTCATTCTACACAAAATTTAAAATTCTAGAATCAAAATGCTCTTTAAAATGAAAACTCTGCTAATAATAAAAGCTTTGATAAATTTTTATGTTTCGTAAATCACAATTGAATATAATGACAGAGAACTTCATATTTAATGAAATTATTAGCATTTTTATTTGCTTAACATCTTTGAAATTGTTTGCTTGTGCATAATGTTCATGCATTTAAAAAAAAAGTTTACTTTAATTCCTTAAAGTTCATTGGCTGTTTTTTTTTTTTTTTAATTTCTCAATTTTTATTTATTTTTTATTTTACAAATTGATCGTCTGTAAGAAAATATAGGTTTTATTGGAAAAATAGTTCACAAGAATAATGAAGGAAATATTCACAAAAATAAAGAAAGAAAAGAAACCTGCATACCATTTTTTCAATTAATTTAACTTTCAACATGATATTTATGGAAGAAATTTGTCAATTATATGTCCGAGTTTTACTAATAAGAAATGATTACACTTCTTAAGAAAAATAACCAGTGATCAAGGAAAAGGTATACATCAATCATCTTTAGAAATAAATACATTATTTTGTGCAATTAATATAAATACCAAATGAGTAACACCAGAAATCATAAATGTTTTATGACTCAAAAACTTTATACCCAATTGGTTTAACATTTTGGATTCAATTCAAATAATGTATTAATGTAAAATATTTATTGCTTAGTAAAGATTGGTATTAGTATGAAGTATAATATTCTTAGAGCAATATCCTATTATTTCAAATATGTTTCAAATGAAATGTCTCTGCAAGATTTTTTTTGGACAAATTTAAATACAGTGACTGCAAATTTGAATACTTTCATTGTGTAAAAAAGATTTTTTTTCTATCATTTCCATCTCAATGACTTTCTATATTAAAATAATCAATATTTGATTCTTTATAATTTGTTTTTTACTGCAGAAATTTTCAATATATTTTAAAATATTTTCTTTGATGATATGAATGACAATTTAGTGTGTGTATGTGTGTGTGCGTGCGCAGAGGCGGCTGGAGGACCTGGTGGCCGCCATTGGCTCCAAGATTGATGTGGGTTCTCGTTATAAATTCAACGTGCAAAATAAAGATCTTGAACCGATATTTTAACCAGGAACATCTTAAGTTATGGGCCAACTGAACCTCGGCTTCAATGGGGACCTCATCTCGTTATGGAGTCAGCCTTCATAAGATTATGGCTCGAATAAATTTTAGCGTCAAATGTTTTTAGCGCGTTTTTCACGTAGTGGAACAAAAGCGCTATTAGGACGCAAATTTCGTCTTCGTTCCATATTTTGTCGTACCTTTTTCTCAGCCAATAAGCAACCGATTGACCTCGAGTTTTTCGGCATTGGGTCGCATTTGTGCCCTAGATGAGCCGAATCATATTTAAATTTTCCCATAGTTTTCCCGAATTTTCCTACAAATTTTCCTGAATTTCGCTAGTTTTTAGCGCGTTTTTCACGTAGTGTAAAAAAAACGCTATTAGGACGCAAATTTCGTCTTCGTTTCATATTTTGTTGTACCTTTTTCTCGGCCAATAATTAACCGATTGACCTCGGGTTTTCGGCGTTTGTGCCCTAAATGAGCCGAATCATATTTAAATTTAATATTTTTTTTTAAAAATTTTAATTTTTAAAAAAATTTTTAATTTTTAAAAAAAAATTTTAATTATTTTTTGAAGTATAGTACACTACTTTCTGTTAGTAAAAAGTTCATTAGTTGCATTATTGTAAAATACAACATGTGAAGAATACGCTAAAATTACTTGGCCATGCCAATGATTGATATCTTGTTTGCTTTTTTATTGTGCTGATACAGATTTGTGTCATTATTTCTTTTCAACTCAATAGTAGTACATTTAGAGGAGTGGTACAGTACTACTTTCTGTTAGTAAAAAGTTTAGTTGCATTATTGTAAAATACAACATGTGAAAAAGCGAAAAATACTTGGATCATGATTGATATTTTTTGCTTTTTTATTGTGCTGATACAGATTTGTGTCATTATTTCTTTTCAACTCAATAGTAGTACATTTAGAGGAGTGGTACAGTACTACTTTCTGTTAGTAAAAAGTTTAGTTGCATTATTGTAAAATACAACATGTGAAAAACGCGCAAAAATTACTTGGCCATGCCAATGATTAATATCTTGTTTCCGAATGTATTCTGTAAAAACTAAGAATTTCGGACTATATGTCAACTGGTAACAGTAGCAAGATATATGATGACCGTTGTCCGTGTATAGGCCTACGCTTACCACCATAGACCACCATTACTCATTCAATCAAAAGACAGCAGTCGGTCGAGCTGATATGTGCAAATGCAAGTCATACACATTTATTTGTTTTTAGGTTACTGTTTGTACGAGTATTTGAAAACGTATACCATGTATTGTCTACTTTTAAGCACTGGCCCAACTAGTCATGAGTGTGCCCTGTATCACACACAAAATTCCTTAGGTCCCTTAACCTTTTACAATTTTCTTCTTAAACTTATTGTGACCCTGTAGCTTGGGGTCCCGCATCATTGATGTAATGGTAACTACACTCCTGCTTTTACGGGTCATAGGCGGGGCCTACATTTCAGCAGGAGGCCAAGGCCTAAGAAAGTCTTAAGACGTCCCTGATTGTATAACCCCGATGATTTCCAGTTACTTGAGTCGTGCTAACCCTAGCCATCTTTCTTCCGTATATCTGTATTGTTGCAATCTGTACAAATTTCTCGCATGCGTTTTTTGAACAAATTTTATTCAATATCGATATAGAATGCATCAGGTGAGAGATTTTCTTCACTTTTAAACCTATTTAAAAAAGTATTTAAGTACTATGAGTGAGAAGACAAATCGAACAACGTGGTCATATGGAACACAATATGTTTGGAACTAAGCAAATACCGCAAAAGTAAATGATGAATTTGCCAATGAGAAATCAAGAAGTAATGTTGTATATAAAAACTAGGCTCATTAGTAAATGATTTAATTTTTTAACATACAGTTAAGATTTTTCTTTAGCTCTTTAGTTGTTTTATAAACAATACCTTTTACTTTGAGGTCAGCTTATCTATTTTCACTATTTTAGTTTTTCGACTTTTGAGCTCATGGGCATCGAACCTCTTACCGCTAGGGGCTTCTGACTACTTTAATCTGTGTGTGTGGGTGTGCGTGTGTGTACGTGTACGTGTGTGTGTGTGTGATTGTCATTTACTCTAATCTAGATTTCCTTTGTAACTTCTGTTTAATGAGATCCGAAGATAATTAATTTTACAAAAAAAACTTATTATGGGTTGTAGGTACGATATTTTGAAAGAACAACCCTGACTGGAATATTTTAATAATAACCAGTATAAAGTAATATATATGTTCTGAATTTTGTAATAAGTAAAAAAAAATCACTATTTAATTCCACTAAAGAAAATTCTGGAAAATATTTCCGCAACGTGGTGGTTGTCCTCATAAAACAGCTTTCATAACAACAGAACGGAATTTCAAATTTGATTGCTTGCAAGGTCGGTCAATAAAATAAAGTATTCTTATTCAATGTATCTAAAATTGAATGTTTAGCGCTTGCAACACAGACAGCATTTACCACAACATGAAATCTGATTTGCATGCATTTCCATATACGGAAAACCAAAACAAGAAAAAAGGGAAAATGTCTGCATCATGTGCAATGCAATTTATTCCGTTATATCTATTACCTGGAAGCTACAGATGCCATTACAATGAAAAATGTTGCGATTCACGAAAATGAGGTGTACCAATCATTTTCTTTACTTACAACACATATCTAGTTAAATTTTCCTTTATTTACATTTTTGTTTATGGGACCCATGTTTGCCTTATCTAAATTTATACAAATTTGGCCTCTAAGGTTGTTAAACTTTTTCATCCATAACGGAATCATATATTTTCTAAGAGAACAGTTCTTCATGAACACTACTATGTTGAAATTATTGCAGATTTTAAATGGTTATGGTTACTAATTCATGACCGGCGTGTCACGAGTTCGAATCCTGGTGTCACTGAAAACTTGCCATGTTGAGGGGCTTATGCACATTAACCCTTAAATGCATGATTTTTTTTTGTTTCAGGTCCTAAAAAATATTTTTATAAAAAAAAAGTCATTGGCTACGTAATAAATAAATAAAAATGTTCCCCAGGTGTGTTCCCTTGAGTATTTATTTCAGAAGCGAATTTGATTATAATATCACATATTAACAGTTTACTTCAAACATTACATTAGTGGCCGTGGTAGCCTGGTGGTAAAGGACACGAATTTGTGGCCAGTGTATCATGAGTTCCGGTGAAGGGGGCCGATGCACGTTAAATCTGTCTAGGCTCAAACGCCTTCCCGTTGACGTGGTGTCGAAGTTAGGAAGGGGAGTGCCAGTTCAGGTGTCGTCCTCGTCACTTGACCATGGTTCAAAATTGAGAGGCCTATTTCCAATGGCCCAGATGCAGCTTTATAGTGTGACTTCAATATAACTCTCGCTCAATCAAACATTGTCTTGTTCTGAAAAATTCGAAGTCTGATGGGGGAGGGCGGAATATGAGCTCTGGCGTAGCTAGTCTTGAATGAGCCCTGTAATCAAAATTCCTTGAGGGCCCTTTTAGGGCACTCTTTAATATTTTACGATTTTTTTGCTTGCACATATTGCCCCCCCCCCTATCATTAATACGTCTGATACGGTGGTAGCTATGCCCTGCATATGAGCAACTATAAAAACCATTTGCACACAATTATCAAATGCAACTTCACAAACAGTACCTTTGGATTATTGTTTAAGTCTTAAAATCCGTTCTTAAATAAATCTTTAAATCATATATAATTAATAGGAGTTTGAAAAAAAATGTTTGAGTAAAGATAAAAGTACACAGGTAAGATAAAACGAACTGATTAAAAGATTCAATAAACGTGTTTAAGAGTTAAAACAGCGCCATTATCTTCCGTTTTCAACGGTTTTAATAGATTTCAAATCTGGATGTAAGTGTTTTTCTTAGAAACTTGGGATTACACATACCTGAGATTATTTTACACAGCAGGAACATGGAAATATATAATGCAAATGAATTAGTTTGAAAGAACGGTTTAACTTTTTAATTAATGGATATGATTTAAGCAATTTAGTAAGTAGATTCTTTATTTGCTTCTGAATATTCATTACTCAAATGCGGTACGCGCGGATAAACTTTTTGGGATTTTTTTTTAATTAATGAATTGTGTTTGTACAGTTCAAAAAATCAATGTTGACTTCAAAGTTTGCGAGAATTCTTTTTGAAAATGGAATTTTAATGTTTTTAATTAATGAAAGGAAATTTTTTGATAAATAGTTCTTGCGGATACTATTCAGAAATAAATTTTATTTGCTCACACAGCTAAAATTTTTATTTTATTTTTTAATTTATTTCCCCTTTTGTAAAAATTAAATATTTTTTTGTAGAATTATTAAAAGTTTATTTTTGAACAAATGAAATACCGCATTTACTCGAATTTAAGCCGCACTTCAAATTCTCAAAATGTTTTTGTGAATAAATTTTCTCATCAATTCTAAGCCGCATCACCAATTCTTTACACGTTTTGAGAAAAAATAATAAAAAGTTGCGTAAAAGTTTTATCAACAACCGATGATTAAGAATTTTTTTTTTTGAAAAAAAAAATCTGTAATTATAAATAATAAGAATTTAATAATTTATTTTTGTACCAATACTAAAAACTTTAAAATGCATACAAAAACCTATAATTACTCTAACCATCAGCATCATATTTCGAAAATGATTCATCACTTTCATTGTCACAGCTGACTTCGGAATTGGTGCCGGCATCGCCATTTTCCCACACGATGTCGTCTTCCATGCCATTCAATGCATTTGTTAGGGAATATTTTTTCTAAAGAAATGAAAGACTTCCGAACATTTGCAAGCAAAAATTATAACATTTTGCTTACGCCATCGACGTATATTTGTTTCATCCGTGTCAAATTTTCAGTGGCCTCTACTCCGTTTTTTTCAGCATAAAAATTTCCTCCCATTCTATACTTGCTTCATAATGAATACTATTTTCGATACCTTTGATGTTTAGGGGATTAAAAGAAAGCGTATACAAAAAACTTCCTAAATACGAGCAGACAACGATGTTTAGGATAGATTGAATGTTGGAGATAAACTGCGGAATGGAATACGTTATCAATGCAAATGGACAAAACGGACGGTTACACTTTTTTTTAACAGGGGTGGAAACTCAATTTCCCCCATCCAACAAATGTTTTGCCTTCGATTCTAAGTCACGTCCGATTTTTAATAGCATTAACACTGAAAAAATAGTGCGGTTTAGATTCGAGTAAATACAGTACATTACTTTGATTAATATTTTATTATTATTATTATTTTCTGCTTTATAGGGTTGTTTTATATTTCGGAAACATTTTTAAAACAATTTCTTATCGTCTGAAAATTTCTCCGTTATTTTAAGAAATGTGTGTGCTAATGAGAAAAATTTAATTAAACTTTAAGCAACATAAATAGTTTTACTTGATTTTCTTTTAGAGGAACTTTACATGATGAATTCTATATGGTTTAATGATATCAAGAACTTATTATTTAATGTTGTATTGTCACTTCATTTTTATAGACTTTTTGCGTAAGATGCTCTTTTTAAATCGTTTTAATATAGGTTAACCCTTAAATGTAGAGCGATGTAGATCTGTATCGTATGTTTGAAACCTATCATCAATTTATGTTGCTGTGTTGCTGTTGTTAATACCTTTGATGGGCAGTGCCAGATCAAGGCTGTGGCATTTTAGTGTCGCACAGATGAAAAATCAGCTTCTTTTTGTGAATAGGATAACCACGTTCCAATGCACACGTGAACCCTTAATATGCTAGGTTCTATCTTCTGCCATCGCCACGGCAACCTTTGACCGTGAGAAAACCCTACTCCACCTACGAGCCGGATGCAATTCGTGGATAAAGGAACGACCGCCCCCCTCCTAGACCCTGGAGTGGGCATAGGAAGTCTGTTGGTAAACATCGAAGAGAACGGTTATAACTAATTCCCTCACAAATATCATATTACGAATCCTAATGACAAAGAATTAGAGAACACTAGCAGGAAGAAGGCTGGCCTGCAAAAGGATTCTTGAGAAGGCCAAGGCCCACCCTGGGCTGTCGAGCCACTGAGGAAGGAAGGTACCCTTATGAAATAACCAATATTTTGAATAACTTCAATGTAAATGTATATACTGTAATTAATAGCTGGGGCGTAAATAAATCAAGCATTTAAATTCATAACTCTCACGCTACCATTAAATTTATCAAACTTCCCAAATCCCACGGAATTCATCGTAAAAAGGGGCTAGTTTTTTACGCCTGTTGTTATTCGTAACTTTGAGCTCCATGCAGTTGACAGGACGATTTGGCTTTGCCCTATCCCAATTTTGGGGGACAACACCCTGGTGGTTTCTTCATGTAGCGACCGTTTTGTTGTGTGATGGTTTTTTTTTATTTCAATTTTACCAAAACTATTTTATAGTTTACGAACGCAACTAGACTTTCTGATAGTTTATTACTTCATCTGTGACAAAATTCCGTCATCGAATGTTACCCGAACTACGACTATTTACATAAAACGTAATAAAAAGATATAGGAAAAATTGTTTTTAAATAGAAACAAGGTAAGACAATCGAATAATATTCATATCTTTGCATATACTGATAAATTTATACAAGAAAAATTGCAGAAATACATCAATATAATTTTTTGAAATTTTTAAAGAAATTTCTTATGTGTGTCTGTATTTTTTCTATGAATTACAACCATTTTCCGATTGAAAGTTTATTTATTAAAAATAAAATTCATGCATTTTATCGTTAACTCAACCCCCCCCCCCCTGAATTGTCTCTTTATTGATAGTTTTTAATAATTTTGTTTCAGTACTGTCCATGTTATGATGATCATAAATTTCTTTTAATCATACAGGTTCACGCGAAGAGATAGTTTCTTCATGATGGCTAAAGATGCCGCAGAACAAAAGGAACGCAAGCCATCCTTCAGCGCTATCACCGAAAAGTTCCCTACAAGCTTGGCATCATTAACTGCTACTTTGACTACAACTTTGCCATCAGGCCTGACTTCATACCCAACAGGTCTCACTGATATACCTTCAGGACTTCGTGAAGAGCAGTCTGGACAGTTTTTAGCAGAAAAGTTCAAAGAGGTAAAAATGTTCTTTTAATATAAAGTGAGGAGGCTCAAAATTAGTAATATGTTTTAAGCAATTGTTTTCAGTTAATATTATTACTACTGTCAAAATCAATGCATGATAATGCAAATGTTCTAATGATAAGATCTCGAACTTATTTTGACCTTGGGCAACATCAAAGTATGATTTGTACACCAGGGCATCAAATTAGTGTAAGAAAATTTGCGTGGTTTACGGAAGCTAAGCAGCTAAGACCAAATGAAATGCTAACAATATGTTTTCTTGATCCTGTTTTAACGATTTCTTCTGCTGTATTTATGTTTCACCTCCTTGCTATAAAATGAAACATAAAACTTTTCAAGAAAAGGTAGATATAATTTGATAACAATAAATTTAGGATAACAGCAGTGGCGTAACGTACATCCACGCAACCCCCGCGTTGCGAGAGGCCCAAGGTCTTTATGGGGTCCAAACCTTGACTGACGCTAAGTACGTATTTGGGCTTGGGGCCCAAATCCTGAGTTTGCAGGGGGACCCTAATATTCTCCGTTACCACTGGATAACAGTACCAGGTTTTGACAACAATAAGTTAGGATAACTATATGATAAGGATTTGTTCAGAGACGGTGAGGATTTTCGGATAAAAAATTCATTCATATAACTCTGGTTAATACAAGTGGAGGATAGAACCCACGACCGAAGCCAAGTAACATGACCACTAGACAAAAGTGATCACCCCTGTCCGGAGGCTGTTATTGGCTTATGTAGATACCACTACAATACTCTTCTACCAGTGAGTCGGTGGATAGGCGAGCGAACTAGATTTATGGTGAGCGTGTGAGTTGTTGCTGTGAATTGGTGGTGCTGCATCAGGTGAATCTAACGACTTTGGTTGCTTTTCTTGCGGGTAGATGGCACGAGGACCGATCAGAAAGTTTTGCGTTTTTCTTTTCAGCCAAAATCGCCAATGTGGAGGATAGAACCCACGACTTATGGATCCGAAGCCGGATAACATGACCATTAGACAAAAGTTTTCACCAGTGTCCGGAGGCTGTTACTAACTTATGTAGATACTGCTGCATGCATATTATGATGTGTATTAATCATTTAGTATTATAAAATTTAAGTTAATTATTTTATTACAACTTACACGACACTCCTTATATGCGTAACAGTTTTCTAGCAGCTTTGAAAATAATCACTTTAACTTGTTGATATAACTTCTAAATCGGATCCATTATTTAATTTATTTTAATTTAAATTTATATATCTCATTCTAAATTTAACCTTATGCTTAACTAAAACTCTTCAGAAACTATAAATGTTTAATTTTATCTGAATTATTTTCGTCTCCGAAAATCCCTTTTAGTATGTTTAGAAATAAAGTTGACTCCCATCCCATAAAATTCTCTCTGTTGTTTGTAATTCATGCTTACGATGCTGAAATTACACCAAAGTCTAAGGTATTATTAATGAATGATGAAACTCAGACAAACTTTCAGTACCTTACATGGTTTTAATGTCACCTTTCTGCAATAAACTCCTCGGGAATGGAGAGATACCTGTTCTCTAGAGATGCGTAATTTGAGGGAATATTGCCGTAGCTTTACAATATAATGCCACTTTCTGATACTCCTTTGATGCTGAAACTGGTCAATAACTAATGAAGACTGCTTGTGAAGGAACTGTTAGTAACACGTTCTAAACGTGTTTTACGAAACAAAATAAATGGGGATACTTATTGAATAAACGTCTATTATGATTTTTAAAAAAACTTTATTAGTTAGAACGCGTGTATTTATACTAAAATATCAGCAGTACGTTCCCCTGCTTTCAAAAAGGTTCCTTCATATTTCAAGTTTAATTTTAAAAACTTGTTTCAATAGTTCCCCTATTGATTGTAACTACTGAGGCCAGAAGGTTTAGAATAGCAAAGAGTTTGAAAATGTTATGGAAAAAATTATTTTTAATACTCTTTGACTGTTTAATAAGACGGTTTTAAAATATAAGTCATAATTAATGAATTTTTACCTTTCTGGACTTCCTTCCAATCGTTAATTTAAAATTTAGTTTAGAGAAATACGATCAAGTTAATATTGCAGGTTTCGAGTTGTCCTCTTTTCTGAATCAAACGCTGGATCACAAATAGCTGTAGCTTTTTACTTTTGCAAATTTCTGAGTCCTGTTTTAAGAAAATTTCTCTGTACTATTTATATTTCTATCGCAATACGTTCTGAAGACATTTCCAAGAAATATTCGCTTACCTACATGGATTATGTGGGCAGGAATGAAATAAAGATAGCTTTAACCTTTTACGTAAATAACCAACAAAATGCAAAAAGTCGCAAAACCAATTTGTTCTGTGTAAATACATGACATTCTTTAAGGTGAAAGAAGCAAAAGAATAAAATGATTCAAAAGCCTCTCATTAGTTCGAAAGACACTGAAATGATATGGTTTTGCCAGATGCGTTAGATATCTACAGTTAAAAGAAAAATACTTGGTTTAAAAGTAATGTGATTTATTGGCTACTTAAATTTATTGTAGTCTAATTTGATCATTTTTGGTTGCAAGATTCATACTGTACCAGAATTCTATAAGTATTAATGCTATGCATGGTTATTTACACTAAATCTTTGGAACATTCGAACTGTTTCATCCCATGTTTAGTTATTTTATTTTGAGGTCGTTATTTAAATACCAGTTTTTATTGACTTCCTCGACAGATTTCAAAATATCATTCTAAATACATTTAAATTTTAAATTGCAAAGTCTAAAAATATAAACCTTTGATAATTGTTACGAATTGTCATTACATGTACTGGAATAGAAATATGCTTATTTAGTTTATTTGTACTAAATCAAATAATCTATCTCATGAAGTATTAAATTCTATTCAATTATAATTCTGTGCAGAATTTAAATTTTTAAAAAGTCCTACCATTATTCAGTGTCGAATTCTTATGATGTTGTGAAACGATACATAGTTGTCATAGTATATTGCAGGAAATAAAATGTGTGGATGAAAGAAATTTTTTTAAAGTAAGTATTTTGATACATAAACATCCTTTTAACTTATTCTAAAAGCATTTATAGAATGTTGACATCCTTTTTTGCAGGCCTACTGGCATAACCTATCCATTTGCACAGAAGAAGATGAGACTACCGTGGCTCCGGAGTATCCTGAACCTTTTAAGAAGGAGAGAAAAAAGAAAAAGACATCGATGCTTCAAAGGGCCCTGTCGGAAAGGACGCGCTCCAGACGCCTCACCTACCAAACGACATCGACCGACGAAGGCAGGCCTTCAGGGCTTTCCCCCCAAAGATATCCCCACTTGTCAAACAATTCAGAAGGGACACCAGAATATCGACACTTGCCCAACCCACCCGCTGAGGTGCCACCGGCGCCCACAGTAAGCATTATTCTTCTATCTGTATATTTCAGTTTGGCATAGCAAGTGTCAAAAATGTCTTCACCAAATGTGCTAAAAAAGAAAATAGTTTGTAAAATTAGGAAAAATATTGTTTGGTTAAGTTAAGGGGGAAAAAATCCGATTTCTCAGCGGGAAAAAAATCCGATTTCTCAGCAGAAAAAAATAAAATAATCAGTAATTTTAAAAAAAATTAGCATTGTGTATATGTATTTAATGTAATTAGCATATGTATTTAATGAAAAACGTGTTTGCTTTACCATACACTGTTATTTTGATAATAGTTTTTTTTTAAAAATATAATACTAAAAATTCTGTTCAATGTGTACCAGATGTTTTATTTAAAACTATTTAGTACGTGCCCCCCTCATTGCAATAAATATTAAAAAAAACGAAAATGCAGTGGCGAAACGGAAAATATTCCACCATGCATTCCCCTGGAATCTTGCCCCTCCCCCCGCGATGCGGGGGTGTACGTTACGTCACTGCCAAAATACCTGTTTCTTTTATGCAAAAATTGCGTTGGTTTTTTTTTTAAAAGCTCAAATACCTAAGCCTCATTCTCCTTGTAGAAGTACTTAATGTAAAAAATAATATTTTTAATTTTATTTTTCTATAAATAAATTAATTTTTTCCTTTTTAAATTTTTTTTTTTTTTAATTTTCATCTATTTACCGGGGAACATCTTTTCCGCATAAGTAGGTTTCAAAATTCAGACAGGATTCTTTTTTTTTCCGATCCACTTTAATGTTGTATGTGTATATGACTATCAGAAAGGTTTGTTTACTCTTACTGTGTATTCCCAAATTTTATATTTATTATTTCAAAACAAAAAAAAGCTCTTGTTTATATCATATTCATTTCATTAATCGTATTTGTATTATTAATTATAATATGTATCTGTGGCGCACACAAGAGAGGGGGCCTTCGGTTCGGGCCCCTCCCTAGCCCTTGATTTTTTTCGATTAATGATAATCCTATGTATATAGTACATAAAATTTAATTAAGTATTTGTCGATACCAATTTATTTTATTTATTAATACTAATTATTAATTCAATAATTTACTTTTCGCTGTTTTTTGTTCCCAAAATCGACTAAATCAAAAGAATATATTTAGCGGCGTATTGAGGTATGATACGAAAATGGTAAACTTTCAACCCTGGACCCCTTTTCCTTGAAAAAATTTTTATGTGAGCCACTGATATGTATACACACTGGTGTCCAAAAGTTAAGCATAATTGATAATTATGTGAATAAAGAAGGAACTGTAAATCAGAATGGCGAGAAACGTGATATGCGAGTATAAAATGGTAATAAAATAAGGAAGCAAATCAAAAGAAGGATAATAATTAATTTTTATTATCCAAAGTAGCAGTTTGAAAGAAAACTGAGCATAGCAAGTTTTCACACTTTAAAGAAAAAATGAAAGAAAACATTAAATAAAATACTGCTGCTGCAGTTTAATAAGGCGTGTGGTCACCTCTGACAGCCAGGCACGCTGCACAGCGATTTACCATACTTGGTATGAGATGATGAATGAGTTTGTGGGCTCAAACGGTCCCAAGCTTCTTGGAGAGCCCTCTTCAGTTCTGTAACGGAGCTTGGTGGGTGCAAAAGGGCTGCAATTTGTCTACCGAGCATATCCCATACATGCTTGATAGGATTTAAATCAGGGGAGTTCGCAGGCCACTACATGCGCTGAATGTTTTCCGTTTCAAGGAAGTCATCAATCAGCAGCGCTCGGTGACATGGCGCATTATCATCCATGAATATGAAGTCAGGACCGACAGCACCTCGAAACAAGCGAACAAAAGGCTCAAGAACTTCGTCTCTGCATCTTTGAGCAGTCGCAGACCCCGTGTCAAAGAAATGGAGGTCTGTGCGGCCGTCCATCATGATGCCTGCCCATACCATTACTCCCCTTGATGGAAAATGATGTCTTTCCGTTATGTTTCTTGGTTCAAAACGTGTTCCACGTTCTCTCCATATCGTTACCCTCCGAGAATCACTACTCAGACTAAACCAGGACTCGTCACATTGGCCCACTCTCCCACACTGCAATGTTGATGTTTCAAACTCCAGTTCAAACGAGCGCGTTTATGCGCAGACGTGAAAGGAATGCAAACTGCTGGTCTTCTGGCATACAGGCAGCATGATTGAGTCTCCTGTAAACAGTTTGTCACGAAATTCGTGTTCCTGTGGCGACTGTGAGAGCCGAACCCAGTGCTCTGGCAGTATTGCAGCATGATTGAGTCTCCTGTAAACAGTTTGTCACGAAATTCGTGTTCCTGTGGCGACTGTGAGAGCCAAACCCAGTGCTCTGGCAGTACTGCCCCTCTGACGTCGCGCACTTATTGCCAGATATCGGTCTTGGCGAGGGGTTATGACGCTTGGTCGACCTGATACTGGTTGTCGGGTAACATCTCCCGTTCTTTGAAACCTCTGCCACAGTCTGGAGATCACAGACTGGTCCACATTCAGAATTCTATACACTTCGGTTTGTGATCGTGAGGATTCCAGCATTCCAACGATTCTTCCTTTCGTAAACATGTCCAATTGGCGTCTTTGTGCCATCATTCAACTTGTTTGATGGTTAACAACGTTCCTTCGCACAACAGTTGCACGAAACTTGTCTGAACTGCCTATGCTGCGTGAATCGGTGTCTCCGCGTTCCGGCATGCGCCGGTGTTTCGCGCAGGAAGTAGTCGTTTGAAAAGTTTTGCATAAACCTATGTTTCTTCTTCACCCAATTAGTATCCGCAAGAAATTTGGAATAATTTTACGAATATTTACTCCATGGCTTTCGCATTTTACGATTTATGCTTAACTCTTGGTCACCAATGTATTTCATTACACCTAGAGTCCGAAAATAATGACTACACTTCCTAAAATACTAATTACTAAAAAAAAATTATCTTCTTTAGTTTGTTTTTATTTCGTAAAAAAATATTAAAGAGGGGTTTTTTTGTACAATGCTTTATTACACGATTTCAATGTGCGCATCATCAGTTGCACGCAACACATCGAACCTGTACTAGATTTCAAGCCACTTTCTACGAAGCAATACAAAATCAACAATCCACTGTAATTCGACTTTTCATGTCACCAGTATCACCAATTGAAAATTGGTAAGCAATGCTTTTCTTGTATCCTTACAAGAAGGAGCTCAAAAGAGTCGTGTCTACCAGTGGTGTAACGGAGAATATTAGGGGCTCCCTTCAAAGTTAGGTTTAGGGCCCCATTTCGGATCTTACAAAGGATTGCAAAATCCTAACATAACATTGGCTTTAGGCCCCCTAGAACGCTACCCCCCCTCAATGCGGAGTTGTACGTTATGCCACTGTGCAAGAAGGAGCACAAAAGTGTTATGTCTACCAGTGGCGTAACGGAGAATATTAGGGGCCCCCTGTAAAGTTAGGTTTTGGGCCCGATTTCGGATCTTAGAAAGGATTACAAATCCTAACATAACATTGGTCTTAGGCCCCCTAGAACCCTGCCCCCTGCAATGCGGAGTTGTACGTTATGCCACTGTGCAAGAAGGAGCTCAAAAGTGTTATGTCTACCACTGGCGGTAACGGATAATATTAGGGGCCCCTTTCAAAGTTAGGTTTTGGGCCCCATTTCGGATCTTACAAAGGATTGCAAAATCCTAACATAATATTGCCTTATGCCCCCTAGAACCCTGGGCCCCCCACGCAATGTGGAGATGGCGGGAGTGTACGTCACACCACTGATGTCTAGAGATCTGGGAGGCACACGCTTTTGGACTACCTCTTTCCATCCATTGCTGGAGAACTTTTTTTCTCTTTCAAACTCTGGTGTGGTGGTGACCCATTTTACGCTGCAGATGTGTTGCAGATTAAAATTCGATAAACCAGGCTAAAACTTGCGCTTGATCTTGAGGTGAAGCCATTTTGAAACGAGAATTTTGAAATCGGGGATGTTGCGTCGTCTACTTTGCCTTCCATGAAACAGAAATTTAATGTTTTATTTATGAAACATAATAAAACATTAAATTTCATAAAACATAAAAAAAACGTAAGTGAAACTATTTGCTTGGTTATTTTTAATTAATTTTTGAACGGGTGTAGTTCTACTTTTCGGACACTTTTTCCAAAAATTTCATTACATATTCTGGAAACACAAATGCCCTTGAGAGATATACTCAAACTTGAATTTAATACATCATATTTGTAGAACTGATTTTAATTTATATTTTTGCACAAAAACATTTGCGAATTCTTTGCATTAATTTTAATTAACTATACTGCTATAATCTTACTAGGAGAAATCATTGTGCGCAAGCATTTCGATGTAGAAATATATGTTAATATCTTTCAGCTATTTGTTACATATTAGAGCAATATTTAATCGTAATGCTAAATTTTCTTCCCTATCTATTATACCATGAGCTATACATTAACTGTTGAGATCTTACCGTTTATATCATCTGGAGTGAATACCCAATCGATATAAGTGATGAATGAAGTGTTAGTAGATAAACATATGCATAAGGCTCCACTAAACGTGATCAAGGGCCGAATACTGCTGGAGAGCTCACAAATATCTCATGATATATTTTGCTAAATCTACATGAAATATACGTATGTGTTACAATCAAATGAAAATTCATTAATTCCATTTTGTTGCGTCGTCGATAAGAGACGAGAGTAACTCTGTTCTACTAAATGTTCGAGAGAGCGTGAAGAAATGATAAGAGAAAAGAATTTTATTAGAATTAATGTTTCTGGTTGTGAGTGTTTATTAATGATGAGTATTTATTTGTTCTTAATTAAAATAGATTCTTAAAGTTGGAAGATTAAGTAATTGTTAGTTTTGAAGTTATTTTTCAGGGATTCAATTTCTTTCGTTTCTTTGTAGTTAGGATTCACTAAGTAGTAAAAAAAGGAAAATGTCTTTAAAAAGAATTATATCTTTGAAATAATTTTTTTTTCTTGAATTCTTTTTGGATTCCAGGGGTTTTTAAAATTGTGCTACGGTGTTTTTGCAATTAAAAAAAATCATCTTAACAAAATGACAAATAATGATTTAAATATATCTGCTTCTGTGTTTGCGGTAACTTATTGGTCTTGGTTATGGACTCGTGGCTGATGTGTCATGAGTTCGAACCGGATTCTACTGATGATCCGCCGTGTAGAGGTGTTGATGATCCATGTCGTCCCGTTGCCATGTTGGGGAAGTTCGGAGAAGGGGGATGCCGGCACAGGTGTCATCCTCGTATCTTGACCGTGGTTCAACATTACGGGGTTGTCATGGTAGCCAAGTAGTCAAGGTAGCGGACTTATGGCCGGTGTGACATGAGTTCGAATCCAGTACTGGGAAGACCCGCCATGCAGGGGGGGGGCGAGGCACTTTAAATCTCTCGAAGTTCTACATGCTTCGATTGGTGTGGTGGTGTGGAAGTAAGGAGAGGGAGCAGTCAGCTCAGTTGACGTTTTCGTCACTTGACCATGGTTCAAAATTACGAGGTCAGTTGCCAAAAGCCCTCGAGTAGCTCAATAGTGCCTCGCTCACTCACTCACTCAACATTAAGGGGGCCTTCGCCAATTGACCTCGGGTTGCTTTGTATTACGATGTCAATAAGCACTCGCTCTTTTCTGTTATTGGAAGGCTTGGTACAGATTAAGGCACAAAAGTGCTTCAATTTTCATATAACATATATGTACCTTTCAATTCTTTCTTATCCTTAAAATTTCGAAACACTTCATAGAAAAGGAATTTTTTGTATGAAATTTCTATTTCTACTGAAATATTTAAAAGTAAATATGGAACATAGTATGCACCTGTAAAAATAGATTTATTCAGGCAAAAATGAATAGTAAATAAAATATACAATTCATTAACAAATAATAAAGTAGGAATACACTATATTGATAGTGGAACATTTTGCTGTATATAAAACTGCTCCCCGATTGGATTCTGTTTTTTAAAAATAAAAAAACCGACAGCCTTAAAAATAAAAAAAAAACCATTAATCAACAAGCTTATTTCATTTACTAAAACATTTTACTATTGATTGATTGATTTCTACGTTCATTTTAATGGTTTAAGATAAATTATTGGAATAAAACAAGATATCATTTACTGCAGAATAACTGATAATGGAAAAATAATTTAAATGATTATTCTGAATTATAAAAAACTGAGACCACCATGCCATTCAATAGAAATCCATCATTCATCAGGTTTTGAATCCAAATCGCAACCACAACATAACTAATTTCCTAAATCATTGTACTTTTTAGTGCTATTGTAAGCCCTCTACACTTTTTGTATTTGTTATTCAATAGGTATGAAAACTAAGAATTTAAATGTATAGAGAAATTTTCATGTAATCCCATTCCACATACACACTAGCGCTTTTCCATGATGAATTTTGTGGACCTCGATCTCACATCGCTCGATCAAGTGGCGTTAGCTTTAATAGCAACAACACTGAAATGACAAAAGTCACGTGATATCTCCTAAGATCGTGTCGGACGTCCTTTTGCTCAGCAAAGTGCAGCCACTCGACGTGACTGAACAAGTCGTTTGAAGTCCGCTGCAGAGTTATTGAGCCATGCTTCCTCTACAATCGTTCATAATTTTGAAAGTGTTGCCAGTGCATGAACTTACCAGAGATACTCAACTTGTGGCCCACCAAGCCTTTTTAAGTGACCCGGTCATGACCTATTGCTCTGAGAAATTCACTTATTTAAGAACAAAGTATTAAAAATTTTGGTTTGAAATTTTTTGTCAAGCAATCAAATATATCAATTTTGCTTTTTGCTGTCAAAACCGTACAAGTAAGAAATAATATTCTTTTTATATTTGTAATGGTTACGGTTAGTGATATCAGACAACAGTGGAGTAGCGACAATTTTATGGGTGGAACTAATTTTTAACTATCTTTCATATCTTGCAAGCGAAAAATGTTCGAAGAAAATTTATCATTTCAAAACTATTGGGAGCGTGACTAATTTGTAGTGAAAAACAAACATGGATCAGTAATTGTTTGATTTGTCACGAAAGTGCTGTATTTAAAAAATACTAATAAAAAAGAATCATTCAATGACACTTTTCCTCGAAGATCTCTTTCAAGAGGTGATAAATTGACTTTCTTGAATAATCTTTGCAACAGCAACAAAGTGTTTTGTCACTGGTAATGTTACAGTGATAACAAAGACATCCTATGAAGTTTGTTATGTTATTGGTAATCATACGAAACTGTTTACTGATGCAGAAATTGTGAAGGAATTTTTTAAATGTTTGTGGCTTCTAATTTAGCGTCAGTGCCAAAAATAAAAAAAAGCAAAACGAAAAATAAATTTTCAATGTTATCTTAGTCTTAAAACATTTCTCCCCCCCCCCTCCTTTATCCTCATGTTGCGGCCCGCGGGAAATAGCTAACATATGTATGCGGCCCCCAGAAAAAAAAGTTGAGTACCGCTGAACTAACCTCTCAATAATATTCCAAAAATGTTCGCTGGGGATTCATATCAGGTGATCTTGGAGTCAAAATCATTCTTTGGAATTGTCCAGAATGTTCTTCAAACCAATCGCGAAATATTGTGTCCCGGTGACATGGCGCACTGTCATCCATAAAATTGTCATCGTTGTTTAGACACATGAAGTCCCTGAATGGCTGCAAATAGTCGCCAAGTAGATGAACATAGCCATTTCCAGTCAATGATCGCTTCAGCTGTACCAGAGGACCCAGTCAATTCCATGTAAAAACAGCTCACGCCACTATGGATTAGTGTTTATGTATAAATTGGTACAATATTATAGTAGTATATTCAATAGACCACTTGTGAAAATTTTTGAAACTTTGGAGTACTGAAGAAAATACCATTTTTATTACAAACAATGCTTCAAATTAATAAAATTCATAAGATCTGTAAAAAAACATTGTATAAAATTGACGTGATTTTGAAAATAATATAGTCTAAAAATATTTTAATTATTTCGATATTTTTAAACAAAATATACAAAAAATATAAAACTAAATTCCAATTCTACCACTGTTTTAAGAAAAGTGATAGTCAATATAAACCAATATTATAATTCCATGTAATATTGAAAATATATCTAACCTAATTAGTTTCAATTCCTATTATGACAGTTCATAATTATAGACATACTGATTTAGATTCCCTGTATGTATACAGTTGACTCTCGCTAATTCAAACCTTGATAATACGAACTTCTCCCTAATTCGAAGTGTATGCTCAGCCTCTAGAAAAACTTATGATATTTCGAACTAAAACAATTCGTTTTGGTATACTCAAAATTTCGAAGTGAAATCTGTGGCTGGCCAGACTACAATACTCGATATTTCGAAGTGATCTAATAAAACTCTCGACAATTCAAACACTCATTATCATGTAGAGTCCTGTAGCAAACAGGTTGGGGTTTACATGTTTTCTGCTGTATTATCTCTGCTGCTGTAACGTAGTCTCTTTGATGACCATCGGAGTTGACTCCGATAAATCTGACAGAAGCTTAAGTGTCTCTAAACAAATTATGAAACTTTTCCCTTCAAAATCATGTTGATGCGGACGTTTTTCAAGCTTCATTTATTCACGAAAATTTTATTGACAAAAAAAATTAGATTGAAAAACAAACAAAAAGCATATTTTTTTCGTCAAAAAAATTAATTATGAACAGTATATATTATTTTAATAGTGTTTTTAATGCATAAAAACAACTATATATTGAAAAAAAATAATTATGTACAGTATTTATTCTTTTAATAGTTGCCTTTAATATATAAATGTATTCTTTTAATACAGGTCTCTTAACTTCTGTATCTTATTTATACTGTATATAATATGATTTTTTAAAAAATACTTTAAAATAATTTTACACATATGTACAATTGCTGTTTTATTACATAGTTTCAAATTTAAATGTGTTTGAAAAAAATTTTGTCTTCGTGTATTTTGGAAGTTTTTTCCTACCCTCTTGATAATTCATTTTGCCCTTCAACTTCGAAACATCGAGAGTCAACTGTATCTATTATATTAGTGGAAAAAGATGTATAGCACACATCTCTATCACCAAAAATTCATAATTTCTTTTGTGAATTCTAAAAAAATATTTATATTTTAATTTTTAAAAAATTTAATAACATTTTATCTTTTAATTGTGTCATTTTAAGAATTTTCTTTCATAATATCTTACATCTCACAAACTTATTTTTCCGATCTTAAACTGTACTGTACAAATAACGACTGGGACATTTTAATCCGTACACGTATTCAATATCCAGCAAAATAAATATCCAACTACACACAAAGGAAACTAACTTTTAATTACATCTTCTGTGCTTTCCTTCACAAAACCCAACAAAATTTGATGACAATGCCATAACCTTCCATCGAGTCGTAAAGTTCTCAGAAACGGACATTTAAATGCGGTGCACAAACCTATCCGAGTGTTGCGTTACAAATAATTTACTTGTCTTGTGAAATCCACAGCAGTAAAACAAGCATGGGACAGTAGTGAGACTCGCGATTTTGTGAACTTTCTGTTCGCTCGTCTATCGGTCTCAACGTATTCTTATAAACCTCTGCCGCATTTTATTATGCAATAGAATATTTATAAGGAAGCGTGTGAGCGGATTTCGTTGGATTTTTAGGTAAGTAAATAAGGATTTTACTATTGGGATATATTGTAGAGCTTATTTGTTCTGTTGTGGAATAAGGCCTGCCTTGTTATTTTAGGTTAAGAAAAAGGAAAATAGTTTTTTGTTTAGATTTTGTAACTTTTAAATTATTTAACAAAGGAAATATGGTGCCGTATTTACAAGGCAATTCTTAAAAAAGGGGAGATATTGAAATGAGTTACACAAAAGTTTTTAGCAATTATTACACTAGCTTATTTTTTCAGTTTATTATAAGAAACTTAAGGTATCCGACTACTTGCGACAACTTTTCTTTAAAAAAATGGAGATATGGGAATTGTTTGTTGTTTTTAGATATGTTTAGTACATTTTAAGAAAAATATGTTAAAATTCAGAATAGAAAAAGAAATTATTATTACTAAAATGGGAAAAAATAAATAAAATTTACAAAAAAAGCATAAACGGGGCTCATTTTGCACCAATATTTTATGAACATATTTTCAATTCTTCTATTCTGATTTGTCGCTATGTTATTCATTTTTGAAATGACCTTCCGGATAAGAGATATTTTAATTTTTACAAAAACTAGAGCATTTTATCTTAGTTATCATATGAAATTGCTTAAAAAACAGCGATTATATTATCGTAATGGACAGTAAATTTTGTAATAAAACGGTGGTTGACAAATCTAAGTGTTAAAACACTTCTACTATTATACGGAACATATACAAAGAAATTTCAGTTCATTATTTTCAAAACTTTTTTAGCAATCGCTGTCCCCGTTTGACCATTTAAAAAAACACATTTCGAGTAAAACGTGTTTTAAAGGATGACATCTTGCTTAAAGCAATGGCATCTGCTTTTACTAAAACATTTGTAGTTTTTGTTCTAGTGAACAGAAAATAATAAACTTGGTATTTTGATAAAGCTAATAAGATTGCCTATAAAATAAAATCAAAAAAATGTCAATTGTTTGCAAAAATTTACAATTTTAGAGTAATCGGATACTTTAATAGAAAGTAGGCTTAAAAATATTTTGATTGAAAGCTCCTAAAGTAGTGGTTCAGTCATCATATACACGTAAGTGTGTTAAAACCGTAGTAGGTTTGTTTATTATTTCCTCTTTCCCACCTTCGTTGAGCACCATCATGACAGTCACTTGTAAAAGGTAATCACGTGTTCTCGATTGAATTCAAGACAGACATTAAGGCTATCTTCGATAAATGTTTAAAATAAGTCCAGAATTTGTAATATTCTTTCAGAAATAAAAATAATTTAACATTAATATGATATTCTAGTTTCGCTATCCTTTCGAGAGCAGCGTATTTTATCACGTTACTCATTTTTATCTGAGTTGGTCCATTTTTTCTTGCATGTTTTGCAGTTTCATCCCTGTTCCATAACACTAAATGAGCTTTTCCTTTACATTATAAATTAAAAAAATAATCGTTTATGGAACATTTTTAAATTTTAAAAGCGCTATATTATTAATATATGCATGATTTACCATGCTGCGAATTTTCCTGAAAATCGAGACATTTTTCTGCTTGAAATTGTACTCCGCGTTTAGTTCAGTCTCTCGAAACTTTTGCGAAGACAAACTTTAACTTGTACTTTCTGTCATATTTATAAAATTTAATTAAAATTTCAAATTTATAATTCGGTTAAGATGTTCAAATGTTCAAAAAAAAAGAATGTATAAAAATGTTTTTAGATTTTAAAAAAAAATCTTAGTATGTATTTTGTTTATTTATGGGCGTTATTATTGCTGGCAAATATGTACTTTTCAAAAGAAGGTTTCTGCATGAAGCAAAAATTGGCAACAGTTTAACTCTTGATCTGATACATTCTTGATTGTATTTATCATGTGACTATGACGTCACACGAATTTAGCTTATTGACCGCGGTTGAAAATTACAAGATCTGTCGTCAAAAGCACTCGCATTGCTTCAGATTACCACGTTAATAGACACACACTCACCCTCTGTCCAATAATAATAGTACATAGAGTAGTTAATTATTTTAATCATCCTGTACTTAAGTAGTAGCAAAAGAAAATAGGTATACAATGCAAAAGTTGTTATAAAAAATTAAACTAAATTATAAAAAATGTAAATTAAAATACTGCTTCTAATTTTTAATTTAAGTGTTTTGTATCTTCTGCATTATTCAATAATTTCGTTACTGTATTCGAAACTCATAGGTAAGATTTCTTGGCTTCGAAGCTCTGCTTTTCCCACATGCGCAATTCTTTGTAAGAAATGGTTTTATGATGCTTTTGAAACTCATTTTAAGGCTTTTTCTTTTTTTTTCGAAATTCAGAGCGATGTGGATAGATTTCGGAACTTTGATGTATGTGGCGGAAACTACTGATCTTACGGTGCCTCTTTTGTTAAGAGAAATGCGTCTATGTTCTTAAAGTTTTTCTCCATAATATTTGCATTTACGACCGCAGTTTTGTGTTTTCTGAGAAATAACATTAACATATAAGATTCGGCTTGGCAGTTATTTTTGGAATTTTTGAAATCATCTTTCCCAAATTCTTGATATAATCGTTCTCTTGAAGTTCAATTATTTTGCAAGTAACGTAATTGCACCTTTCAGAAACTGATCATTTTCTTTTGATGCATCAGAATTCAATCTTTGAAAAAGTTTCAACCTTTTACAATTAGTTGATATTCAACGGAATTAAAGAAATTTATATCTATCAGGAGATAAAATTAGAAAAATAGTAATAATATGTCATATTTAAATTACTTAAAACTTGAAACATGTATCAAAATAAATGGCAAATGTCAGAGGGTGTCATTTTTGATTGAAGGCTTCTTAATTTTGTACTATAACATAACTTACAGCTGCATTTGCCAATAATATTCTTTTTAGATTATCACTTGCTACAATTACTATGGAACAGAGATGGTAACTGTTATTTGGATGTGTGTTCTGATCGTTACCAGCTACCTATTTAAGTTCTATGCAAAAGCAAAGGACTAGAGCAGGGGTGGCAGACCATCGGCACGCATGGCACGGTAGAGTAGTAACTATGGCACACGAAGACTTACTGAAATATTAAAAACTGAAAAGGTAATAATACATAACAATTTTTTTTCCACAATTTACTGAAATGCGATTGTCTCAGACAAAAAATGCCCCTTAAAACTTGGACAACATGTTTGTAAATAAATGCTTTCCATTATTAACATAAAATCAAAATTATCATTCAAAACTAGCTGATATGACCCTAAAACAACTTAATTTTGCTTGCATCAATAAAAGCTGTTCTTAATTTTGATGGTCAAAAAACTACAAGTTCAAAGCTGCATTAAATAAGTACTAACTGTTTAATAATAATTTAAAATTAAATGTTTTATAATACTCTTTTTCATTTTATACTTAACTGATTTGAACCTGTAAAAAGTTTTTTCACAATAAAACCCAAGTTTGTTCTTTGCCTTATTTATTATATTATTCTTAACTTGCCACTACTTAGGCTTGTATTGAAAAATATGTTGTTTGCGTAAAAATCACATAATAATCTCACAAGTAAAATTTTTTTCGCCTTTTCATCTTTTTTGTTTATTGGAAAAATTGGAAATGGCACGCATATTTTTTTATCAGATAGTGGCACTCATTCTAAAAAGGTTGGCCACCCTTGATGTAGTGGAAAGGGGGTAGATGGGACTTCTTAACTAGAAGCAGCATGTAGGGAAGCCGAATTTTTGTCAAATAAGGACAAATTAATTTCAAAATTAATATTTTTAATTCTTTCAATTTAAAAGACGAAGAAATTCTATAATAATTTTTTAACTGCATTCGTCTTTCTCTTTTGCTGTTTCCTGTAATCCAATTTTATCTTTCTAGAATCATTGTTCCCTTAAATGTTGTACTTTTTTCTTTCTTCCATATCTGATTATTTGTCACGAAAAACTTAACTACGCCTCTGCCTAAAGTCCCACTTCACACAATTGATACATCTTGTTATTTTGAATCATAGACTAGTGACGAAATCAACTCTCTTGAGCTACCCACTCTATATCCACAACCTGCAAACGTAACTAATTTGAGCCTCGACATACTTAATGTTCAAGAAACCTTGACAACAACCTTTTATAAGATAGAAAAGATCTAAATTCTTATCCTACTAACCAGGATACCACAATTCCAATAATTTGGATCATTGCGTCTTTTCTGATTACTTTGAATTAAGTGAAATTTCATTTATGGATGAATTCTGAGTATGACAACTGACATATGGTTAATACGATTAAGCTTAGTTTAAATTGGAGTTGCGACATTACATGAGGGCATGCGGTCGCACAGAGACTGATTTTAATCGAATTTTGGGCTTGAGCTGATACAAATTTTCAGTGAATACATAATATTATTCTGCTCAAAAACTTATGCCTTAAATTTTTTTCTAATTACATTTTTTAAATAAATTATATTTAATCAAAAAATTAAATTACAATGATTCTTAAATATTTTAACTTAAAAAACATTTACTTTTAAAAATGTATTCAAATATGTAGAAAGGAGATATTTAAATCCCAAAATTACCTACAATCTAACTTTTATAAGTAACATTTTAAACCCTAAATGTCTTACAAAGGCTTATAATATTTTGCAAAATTAATGATAATTTTCGAATCATATACGCGTATGCTATATCGCAGAATTTTTGAATTTACGGATTTTAATGCAGAAATTAAATTTCAACTGGTTTGTGTATGTGTGTGTTTTTTACCGTATTATTAAACTACTTGGATGAAAACAGAACCCCTCGATTTATGATTACTATTCATATACACATGTTAATTATTTTCCAGCAAGATTGTTTCGAATTTATTTATTGAAAGGACTATTTCACATTATTAAATCATTCACACGAATAAAATCATTGACGGTAATTGAGGCTGTTGACTCTCCCTATTCCAGAACAGGTTAAAGGTCTCGTTTAATATTTGAGACTCAAAACCAGCCCTTCAAGCAATTCTTTCATGGATTACTGAAGAGATTTGCTCTCAACTTTTTAGATTAAATTAGTTAAATAAAAACTGTGTGTGTGCTTCCTCCAATGGTTGCCTGCACATGTTCACATAACAGCAGCATTTCTCAAACTGTGGGGCGGGCCCCTTAGGAGGGCGTGATAACTCTACAAGGGGGACGCGAGCATATTAAAAAAATCAAAAACGAAAGATTTTTAAAATATTATTAATTTACTGAAAGTAAGCAAACAAAATACATTCTGACAAAAAAGAACTATAAATACACATTTACCCTAATATAATGCACTTATAAATGCATCAGTACTGCACAATGTATTTTATAATTAATTTAGCAATACTAAGTTAAGAACAAGTTTAATAATTACCATTGACCCCATGGGCTTGTCATATATAAAATTATATGCAAAAATTAACACTTATCTTGATAGTTTGTTCGGTTTATAATTAATCCCTTCACTGCCGGTTAAAAGAAACGTGATTCGCTCCACAATGCCACCGTTTTCCACGTAGGCGTGCGTATGTGATGTATTGGGGAGGGGAAGAAAAAGAATAAATAAGCAAATCCTAAGCAAATAAAGAGAAAGAAAGAAATCCTTCGCAAACACTATCAAGGTTTTTTATTGCATTCCAAAGACTTCGGAATCATTTTTTGAATAGCAGTGCTCAGAAAAGATCGTATTTCGGAAAGACGTATATATACGTAGAGGGAAATTAATGCTTTGGCTGAGGGAGACGTTTATATACGACGGTGGCAGGTCAAAGTCGTATTGTAGCTTTAGCGTTGAAGTATAGTATTATTGAATTCAATACATTGTTATTGTATGGAGGGAGGGGAGCACGATGAAAATTATTATTGAATATTGGGTCGCAAATATTTAAAGTTTAAGAAGCACTGAATTACAGGCAATGAAAATGTGGATAAACAGGCGAAAGAGGCTAGAAATATTTTTGACAACTTTGTCAATGTTACCTTATAAGACCCAAATGCTGCCGCAAATTTCAAATTGAGAGGGAAGTCAAGTTCTGTAAAGCATCAACTCTGTAAATATACGTGAAGACCGCCTTACAACAAAGACTATCGCTTGTCAAAGAACAGGTCATTACAGAGGAATGAAGATTCATAGGACAGGTAGAAAAACGTATAGGAATTATAATAACTGTTCAGATACAGAGCTAACACTTGTTCACATTTTTGACTGCTCATTTGTTCTTGCTGCTCTACAAGAAATAGGTGTCTTGTTTTCGTCGACAAACCTCTATGAGAATTGCCAGAACAGTCATCTGGGCTTATATTACTGTCTGATTTCGCCCCATAAAGGACACGACATCATCATCAATAAAATCATTTTTTTGGTTTATGATTATTTTTTTTTACAATAAAAGTAATATTCTTAAAAAACTCGTGTTTTTTCGAGTGGAAAATGCTATATAAGCATAGCTGAGATTCAAAATTTCAATATTTTAGTATTCATTTGCCTTCGTGTTGTTTTAAAATGAGCAGTTATTTTATATAAAAATTATTTTGACGAAGAAATGAGCTGGTTTCTCAAATTAATATCAAAATAATATTAACTCTGCTGCCTTTTATATTTTTATTTCAAACCTGTATATTTTCTTTATTTGTGTTGTTTATATGTATTAAACAATTTTGTTTCATATTTGTAGGTCACTTATTTTTTTAAGTTTTCACTTTGCTAAAAACAGATCATTAAAATTGTTAGCTTCATTTCGAACAGTAAATATTTTATTTTTAGCAGTGCATTTTTACACGTTTTTTTATTTTGATTCATTAAGTATTTGTTTTGAAAATATTAGAACATTTAAATACTAATTATTTAATTAGCATTATCTATGTAATCACCAATCTGAAATCTTTTCTTTTATATTCAAAAAACGCATCGTTGCAAAAAGCAGCTCGAAGTAAAAATCGCAACAATTGCATTTCTTTTAAAAAGCTTTTTCTCAAATTTGAAATGAGGAAACTTGCCAGGGGGTGAATTAAATTTATTCTGCGTTTCTTTCCCAATCGTTTTAAGAAAAGAGACCCTAAAAATGATGAAGTCATATCCTTCTTTTTCTTAAAGGCTGAATATTTAATTTCTTTCGATAGTGAAAGAGAGAGATAAACTTTTAACTTTATCTTTGAAAACGATCATGGTTTTCTTGAAATAAAAAGACTCATTAAAAAAAACGTTCTTTTAGATGCTTTTCCCTTTCAGTTATCGGCAACATGAATAAAAATGATTGTTAAAATACTAAGGGACTTTCTCTGCATCTTTGCTTTTCCTCCTTATTTATTGTAAGAATTCGTTCTCTGTTTTTCTACTGAGCAATAAACCGCTATTAAAATGTCATTTTTTGTCTTTTATATTTATTTTATCTAACAAATAATAACATTATATTTCGAGAAAATAGGGAAATAAGATTTTTATATAATCACAATGCAATAACAATTAGCCCCAATTGTTTAGATTTTTATATTATTATTTTCATTAATTTAATTATTTTTTTTATTTTAAATTATTTATGATTGTCTTAGAAACTATTTTTTCCGACAAAAAAAATTCTAGTTATTTTTAACTAATAACTCCTATACATTATAAGAACTAATATAATCTGACTCTAATGAAATAAACAAATAAAAATTATATATTTCAACATGTTTTAAGCGAACCGGAGTTCGTATTAGTGTTTAGGGATAAATGATCAGTCGACATCATTTTAAAGATCAACTAATTTAATTCCTATCTATATTTTAGCATATTAATATCTGAATAACTAGCATTCAACAAGGACGAAATCCTAACCACGAGAAAACTCGAACCAATAACAATGAAGATAACTTTACTTTAAGCTTTAAATGATAATCAAGCAGGATCCCAATCTAACACATTCTAATCAGCAATTACTCGAATTTTAATCTAACTCACCAATTCTAACAATAAATAATGAGAGGCAAACTCCTTACACTTATAACCTAATAGCCTATACTTACAATTGCAATCTTTACATCCTCACTTCAATCTTTACATCCTCACTTCAATCTTTACATTCTCACTTCAATCTTTACATCCTCACTTCAATCTTTACATCCTCACTTCAATCTTTACATCCTCACTTCAATCTTTACACCCTCACTTCAATCTTTACATCCTCACTTCAATCTTTACATCCTCACTTCAATCTTTACATCCTCACTTCAATCTTTACATTCTCATTTACAATCTTTATATCCTCATTTACAATCTTTATATCCTCACTTACAATCTTTATATCCTCACTTACAATCTTTACATCCTCACTTACAATTACAATCTCAATATCCCCGATGATTCATCTTCAGATCATTTTAAATAGCCTACATCAGGGGTGTCAAACTCGCGGCTCTCAACGCACATTTTTGAGGCCCGACCAATCTATCGGCACATAATAATATGTAATAAAATAAGAAACGACGTAGATAAAAATAAAATAGGTAGAATTCGCTAAACGGTTTTTTAATTGTATCCTTTTTTTCTGTTACTAAGCAAATAGGTTCAAATATTTTGAATCTACCGCAATTGGGTAAATACTTTATTTAAGCATAAATAATATCTGAAATATGTCAAAAGTTAGATTACTGACATTTTGGCAGATGAAAAGTGTTGAAAAAGTTTTTAAAAATGAAAACAAAAAATACTTTGATTAAATGTTCAACTGTTAAAAAAACTGACTGTAAGTTGTAGTTGAACGAAAAGCTGAAGATATAGATTATTAATAAAACGTCCTGTTAAATAAAGTCAAGTGTCAGTACGTAAAGATTAAAATTTTCTTGTTCTTTTATTTTTTATTGTAATGTATTATTCGAAATAAAACTACGTTTTTATAAATATTAATTTTCTTTGCACTTAAAGTTAAACCTAGTTTGTTTGACCCAAATAAGCCTTTACTTGGCCTACATTAACTGCATATTCCACTTGTCTTTCAGAAGTCATAGTTCTCAAATCAGTTAAATAATCTATGTAACAGATATCCCAAGAGGTTAGATTGAAAACTCGTTGTGAAACCACAACATGTTTTTATACTTTTTAAAATATACTGTTCTTTTTCTATTATAGAAAACAAAATTTTCATGCACCTCAGAAATATCATCACAAAACATAGGATTGATCGAATAAACAATAAATTAAATAAAACTGACAAAGATATCTAATTACAAAGTATCGATAATATTTAAAAATATAGTTATAACACAGTGAACAGAGGAATTCAAGAAAAGAATGGGCAACGGATTGTAGAAATTTCAAAAAAGGAAATAGGTCTACGTGTTTCTTATTTCTTATATCTTTAAATGAAATAACTGTTCCCATTTTGTGGATCCTTTATGGCAAAAGTTTAAACTAGCAAATGGAATTACATTGTCATATCTCTTGTAACACTCTTAAACAGGGGTGGGCAGATTTTTCTAGGGTACAGGCTACTTCTAATTTTTCAAAGTGCTGTGGTCCACCCAGTGTCGTATGTGGCGAGGTAAGAAAAATGTCTACTATATTTATTATAACTTATTAATAAATACAGAATATATGTACTTAACTACATAACTAAAATAAAATAACCTACACTTTTAAAACCGTGCTTAAAGCAAAATGCAAATACAAACATAATAATAATAGCCACAAATATAATAATATCAAATGATGTATTTATTAACAAACAGTTAAAAATACCTTAAAAGTAAAACATTTTTACCGAAAAACTAGTTCTCGTAGTTATAGTTAGTAAAAGACGTAGTTTGCATACTGTCAGCCAATCTCGAATATTTCGGTATATAATTACTAACTGCTAATCTTTAGGTGGTCACCCGAAGATGTCTTGGTGGTCCATCGGTTGATTGTGATCGACTTAATGCCCACCACCGCTCTAAGACAATGGTGTCAACTCAAAGGCTAACTTGAGCCAAACAAATAAGGTTTATCGTTAGGTGGGCCACAAAAAAATCAATATTCACAAAAACGTAAGTTTATTTCGAATAATACATTATGATAAACAGAAATAAAAGAATATGAAAAATTTCATGTTTACGTCCAGACACTTGACACCTCATCTCTACTACTGTCTTTCCTACTTTGAAATAAATTTTGATATTTTATTATATATTTTTGTGTATCGATATATACTGGCCGGGCCACAAAAATGTTCATTGTGGGTCACATGCGACCCACGGGCCACGAGTTTGACACCCCTGCTCTAAAGAATATAAGAAGAGCCGCTTTTCCATTTAGGCACGTGCCTAGAGCGCAAAAGATTTGGGGGAGAGGGTGCAAAAAACTGGAGGGCGAAAAAAGAAAATAAATTAAAATTACAGCGAAATTGTAATTTTTTTAGCGCTTAGCGAGTCATGGGAGAAGCATTTCTACTCTAAAGAGAGCATAAACATTGAAATGAAATCTACTGTGGAAAATAAAAAGCTAACGATTTGATGTTACTAGGCGCTCAAAAATGATATTACAGTGGAAATCGATTACACTGATGTCATTATTGATTTTGAAATGATCAAAGCTCTAAGAAAGCCTTTGTTGTTCAAGTAAAATTACAGTGTCTCAACAAAGAACAAGGATATCTAAAAATAAAATGTAGTTAAGCTCTAAGCGTTGAAAAAGATGATAATTAACAAGTTGAAAACAGCTCGTATATTGATGTATACTCTGTACTGTCAGCGAAAACTATTTAACTAATTTACTGTACTAATTTGCAGAAGGGTGGGTGAGTGGTCCGTGGTGCCGTAAGGTAAGAAATGAACAAGAATGACCCAAACCATGCCACTATCCTTTCCTTACGGAAGCCGGTTGTCAGTCCAGGACACGGCGGATCCATAGGAGGAGAATAACGGAGACTTTTCAAAGAGTAAAAACAAAGAAAAGGAAAGTAGTAAGAGAGTTAGAGTTAAGGGAAAATCCCTCCCAAATCAAAGTTGACAAGGTAGGAACTAAAGGAGGGGAGGGGGCGTAACAATTTGAAATGTCTAGGACGCCAGGAAGGATAAAAACGGCCCTATCTTTAAGCGGTTCCCTCAAAGTAATTTAAGAAGGATTCGAAACCCTTTTGATGAAAAAACAAAATTAGCACTTTTTGAATGTTCATTAACTGTCTGTTCCTTACTTAAAATTTCTTTCCTTTTTCTTCAGGTGAATTGTAGCAGCGCTCCTACTTCGAGAACCGAAACACCCCCAAGTGACGCTTCTCCCCAAACGCCTCCTGCTGCAGCATCTGGCTCTTCCCCTTCCAGACGGAATAGTGACAGAAGGAAACGTGGTTTTGTTCGCAAGAACACCCAATCTGCACCAGATTCGTTCGATAATGACGATGATTCTTACACTGGGGTGCCAACCATCACACAAACATCTGTTGATCCCATAGATGGGCCCAACAAAAGACCCGAAGGATTATCCATTGGTTACTTCAATTTCGACAGCATGCAGAGGTTACTGGATCTGTCGATAACAGCATCCACCAAGCCGGAGAAGCCGAGCTTCTTGCTGACACCAGGAGGTAAGATCTGTAATCGAAATACTCATTGTAAAAGATACAAAGTGGTTCTCTCGTGGCATAACGTAGTCCCCGCCCATTTCGGGGGGCGGGAAACTAGGGGTCCCAAGGCCTGACCAACGCTAAGTACATATTTAACCAACTGGGGCCCCAAACTTGGCTTTGCCCGGGGGGGGGGCAAAAATTCGCTACAGTTACCAAAAGATGTTGTCTCTAAAGTTATTTTACTAAAATAATGGTTAATTCACATATAATCTACGGTATAAAATAGCATAGAGGCCAGTAAAATGGACAGATTCAATGAAATGACGAGAGTCGAAACTCTTAAGAGTAAATAAGAAACGAGTTCCTTTTTCTTAAATACTGATTCACTTAAAGAAAATGCGGGATCACATTTCAGACTGAATTAATGGATGATATAGATATGTTAAGAAATTGCTTCAACGAACTTTTATATAGTACGCAGAAAACAGAAAAAGTACTTTGAAAAACAATATGCAATACTTAGCTGTAATTATTAAATTGTCATCAAATTGCAGAGAATTTTTTTTCTGGAATGGGATTTCAATAATCCTTTTAAAATGAAATTTTCTTACTTGAATTGCTTGAATATTAAGTTTATCGGTACTCGCGTATAATCGTCGATCAATTTTACCAAACGAAAAGACATCGCAAATTCAAAAAATGTCGCTACATGCTGTCATCTTTATTACTACTATGTTCGAACGTGCGCGAGAATAGCTTCCACAATTGGCTGTATATTGCGGCATTTGGCGACATCTTTTGATCTGACGAAATTAATTGACTGTATAATACATTTTAAAATAACATTTACATCAAGTTACTCTAATAAAAGGCTACTAATTAAAAACGTTTAAAGTGCATTAATTTTACTAAAAAATCTATAATGTTTTTTAAATGCGTCCTATCATGATTCAAAAAAAAGGAAATCGCTTTACTTATAAATCGTGGGAAGATATTTTTTGACAATATAGATAAGAATTGTCCATAACTTCATAATGTTTCAAACATATATTTATTGTAAATATTTTCGAGCTTTCCTAGGAGAACAATATCACTCTGTGTCCTTTTACTGTTTCAGAATATGCAGTAAATATCTTTTATTCACCATATCTCCCTTTATATTATATCTATCTATATATATGATAATTGTGTGTACTTGAATTAGGACATGTAATTAGGAAAATATTTTGCCGGTTGGAATCACTTAAATTGTTGCAGTCCTTGAAAGATGGAGGCTTTTTATTGTTTTAAAAACCACATTTTATTGACGATCACAAACAGATAAAGCGGCTACACAAAGAGTGCAACTCACACACGCACACATCTAAGACAGTAACAAAAGCATTCATTTTTCACTCTTGAAATATCAACTTTTTGTAGTTTGGGTCAACCAAAATCTTTTATAGTTATAATTTTCGGTAAAGTCTCCTGTGATTGGTCAGAAAACGCGCATGATGCAAGATTGCATCATGAGCGTAACGGGGGTTATTACCATTGTATTCAGATATTTTCTCCGTCAAGAATTTTAATTCAAGGGCGTATTTAAAATGGGATTCAGAAAAAAAATTTGTGAGGTACAAAAATGCTACATACCGATATTTTCATTTAATTCTAATGTAAAAATGTTGAAATGGGCAGTATATATTAAATTATTTAAATAAAACCATTTATTTGTCTGTATGATACAGTCAATTTATATGATGCGTAATTAATACAGTTACTTTCTTTCTTGCTACTAGAATAGAAACAACATAGAGTAGAATGAATAAAAAATTTATTCGTCTAATGTATTTTGTCTGTTGCTATAGATATTGCTTGTGTGATTACAAAATGATCCCTTCCTTTTAACAATATTTTCTACTAGCAGGGCCGGCTGTAACAATTTGGCGCCCCGGACAAAAGTGGTAAATACCGCCCCTCTCTCGAAAGCAAAAAATTATAATTGAAAAAGATAAATTGTTCACATAGATACACACCAATAAACTTGAATAATTTTTGCGAACGAAAAGACAGCATAGCAATACACACACACAAACATATATATATATATATATATTAAATCTTAAAAAATACAAAATAGATTGAAATTAAGGACATAATTACTTGTTATTATTTCAAACAAGTAAAATGTAAGAGAATAAATCGCTCATTTAAGCAAGCCAATTTCTTCGAAAAAGAGTACTGAGGGTGGAGATCACAAGCGTTCATGTTAACATATAGTAACTACACTCAAGCAGTGCCGATTTAAGCTCATTTCGGGCCCTGGGCACAGCAGATCTACAGGCCCTCTTGGCTCTCGAAATTTATAACCAGAAAATCTGGTTGTCCAGCTTATTTGGGCCCTTCTGACACACTCTGGGACCCTAGGAGACCACCCCAAGTGCCGAATGGAGGGGGGGGGGATAAATAGACACTGCACTCAAGGTTTAAATTAAAACATTTCTTGTGGTTCTTTATCTACTAAAAACTCTCATTACCCCTGTCTCATTTTGGATAGCTGACACCAGACATTGAATGGGTCAAAAGAATGTCCTTTGTGTCCCCACTTCTGGATGGGGAGAAAGTTACTTGTGAAAGATGTGTAAACGCATCAAATTTCACATACTCCCGCTACAGACCCTTCAAGTTTCGATATAAAAGAAAATTGACTTTAAACATACAGAGTACAAAATAAGGAAATAAAATACGTTAAATGAAATACCAAATTCATATCCAATACTATTTCAGAAAATATATCAAGTTTTTTGTAACAGAAAAATATTTTTCAAATTCGATCCAAATGCCATCCTTAAAATTTGCTACCCCGTTCAGTGGTCCGGTTTATCCGACCCTAAAGCCATCCCTGCTACAAGACATCTCGTAGGTAATTATTTCATAGAACTATGACTTTTAAAACTACAAATTTATTTCTAGAATTTGCACAATTTTAAATGCTTATATACTACTACTTAAATAACTTATGTAACAATTAGAATGTTTACAATCAATGTCTAATTTCTACAAAATATAGTCAATGTAAAAAATTTGTATTTTTTTAAATAATTTTTTCGTGTGAATTTACTTTAAAATGTGTCTGATTCCTTTCTTATAATTAAAGGAAAGAAGAGAGGTATTTGAAAATAAACTAGGAGACCTTTTACTTTCATTGGAAAAATTGTTTTATTACAAAAGACAGTTTTTATTATTATTATTTCAATTTTAAGAATAATTGCAGAATTATCTATTAAGATCAGATAGTTAAATTTAACAAGAAAAACCGAAATTTAGTGTCAACATATATGATACGATTCAGATGAAAGCCTTTAATATTTGGCTCAACTCCAGCTTCGATAAATTTCTTAAAGCCCATACTGAATGTCTTTCAAATAACTGCAAAATGTCACCAACACGGATTGGAAATGCGCTGCGCGATGTTTATTGGGAATTGCCATATGGTATAGATGACTTTTATGACACGGGTAGATTTCTCAGCATGTGTACGTACTGCCTGCGCTATTATGTATCACAAATATTTCTGCACAACAAAATTACATTAAATAAATTTTCTTGAAATACTTTGTGTTCTTTCAAAATTTTGGAAGAAATTTTTTACTTTATAATTTCTTTTTATAGGTGAAGATAAAAATATCTCGTAACTCTAAATATTATTATAACAGGAATATAAATTCCTTTAAAAATTGGGGAAACATTTCTTAGAAGACTTGCTCTTTTAAAAAAGCTCTAAGTTTGAATAATAAAATTCCTTTTTGTTATATCCAATTTAATTTTCTAAGTTTCCATGTAACATTAATAAGGAAATCTTTAGAATAAAGTATATATATATACTAAGCCCATTCAAGGTGACATACGAGTAATCCCCCAACTTTGGTTAAAATTCGCCACAACACGTCCATTCTCAGTAGCTTCATTGCATCATGAATTAAACGAAGATAAAAAAAATCAAATTTTTCTTTTATGTTTAAAATAGATTTGTGGATTTTTTTTCCCACATGAATGGAAACCAATCTCATAAAATTAACAATGGTTTTAGATTATGCTCGATAATTTGTACCCAAACTTGTTTTAAGAATATTTCTCTTAAGGTATCCGACTACCTTAAAATTGTGAATTTTGCCAAAAATTGACAATTTTTTTTATGATTTTATTTTATAGACCATCTTATTAGCTTTATCAAAGTACCAAGTTTATTGTTTCCCCCATTTAGTATTTTAGTAAAAGCATACGCCATAACCTTAAGCAAGATGTCATACTTTAAAACGCATTTTACTGGAAACATTTTTTTTTTTGTTGAAAATACCGAAACAGGTACAGCGATTGCTCAAAAAGTTTTTTAAATATTTAGCTGATTTTTTTTCTGTATGTTTTGTATAATAGTAGAAGTGTTTTTACCTTCAAATTTATCAATCGCTGTTTCATTAAAAAATTTACAGTCCCTTATGTTAGTATAATCATTGCTTTTTTAAACAATTTCTTATAATAACTAAGATCAAATGCTATAGTTTTTGTAAAAATTAAAATATCTTTTATCCTGAAGGTTATTTCAAAAATGAATAGCATAGCAACACATCAGAATTGAAAATTTGTTCATACACTTTTGGTACAGAATTGGCCACGTTTATGTTACTTTTTTAAATTTTTACCAATTTTTCCATTTTAGCAATAATAATTTCTTTTTCTCTTCTTAATTTAAGCATATTTTTCTTAAAATGTACTAAATAAATCTAAATAAAACAAAAGAAAGTCCCCATATCTCCATTTTTTTCTGAGTTAAGTAAAAACATATATCTTAATATGTTTAATCAAGATAGAATATTTATATTTGCATGAATTATTTCAATATAAAATGCAGACATCCTTATTGCAAACTGAAATTAATTTAGAGCTCTCTCGGCTCCAACAGGAAAAATACAGTATTTATACAATTTTAAGAACATTCTGATCAGTTAATTCAAAATTTTAAATTGACTGAAAATAAGACTCATGCAAAAAAATAAATATTTTCGCACTTCATGTGATGCATTATTTAGAGATAAGATCATGAAATGACCAAAATTAGGATTAAACTAAAACTAATTCTAAGATATTAGTTTTCCATCTTTTTCATCATGCAGTTTTAAAAAAATTTGAAGCATTTTGTCCAAACTTGTGCGTATCAGTTACAGATGACTCTGTGTATATTAGTTACAGATTAATCGAAATGGGGAAAAAAGATACAAGTAGAGAAAAATTGATAACAACCTTTTTAATTTACTGAATTTATTACATATTTTGATGCCTGTGTCGCAAACTGAAAGTTCTAAAATTATTTTTTGCTCAGAAATATATAGCTTTTCATGTGTTACAGTTTAATTGCAAAATCGATAAATATCTCATCTCTGGATTTATCTTTTTCACTCCTATTTTGGAGCTTCATAGAACCAGTCGATTTCACAAACCTCCAGTTTCAGCAGTATTGCATTCGCAAATGTCTTATGTTCATTAATAGCATCATCACTGGCATTCCTAGCATAATTAATAGAGGTTGGCGAGCCTGAATCTTGTAAGGAAACATTTGAAGACTTTGGTACAGGATGTGGTGTGTAGTCGATTGTCTTAATCCAGTCCGAAGCAACAATGTTAACTGAAATCTGGGACCGTTGTTGCATAGCCTGCTGAAGGACTGCAACATTTGTCTCTGTGTTGGGCAGCTAACATTTCCAGCACGGTCAACACTGACATTCACAGTACGTTGAAAGTTTTTCAAATTTTTGATCTGTGTGTTATTTTGAAATTGGTCCGATTTTAGGCCTTTGTGTTGAAAAAGAAAGTCATCCAGCAATTTAAACATTTTTGTAAATAGGAATATAAAACACGGAAAAGTTGTAATGATAGTTGTGCTTCCCCAACCATCAGTATACGAGAGTTAGAAGGAGAACTAGCCACATAATCAAAACAACACAATTTACTTACAAGTTTCAACAACCAAACAAACTTGAACAACCAAGATTAGGAATTGCACCGTAAACTAACTAAAGGAGCGATAGCGAGGAAGACTATACAAGTTAATTTAGTATAAATTTAATAACTTACTTTAAGCAGCGCTAATCCGATTCAAATATCAAATTGACCAATCGTCAATTATAAATATTAAGCACATAATTTACTGCACACCTTCGTCTATTTTTCTATTATGTTATGTTAATACCTCACTTTTATCCTTTAGCCTCTAACCTCCCTCTCTTTCTCGAATACGAAAGCTAATTCTTAAATACACGACATAATTTACAAAAATCGCGTCTTCTCTTCTTCGGGAGGAAGTTATCAATTAAATAATATTTAAAGAAAGTGTTTTCCCCAATACGGATTATTAGGAAAAACGATGATAAACTCGTTACATAGTAAAATATCACATTAGGAACACGTTCAAAGAAACGTAAGCAGTTATTTAGAATTTACAACAGCAATTATTCAAATAAGACCCATTTTAAGGAATTTAACATCTTGTTTTGCGTTAACGAAATTGTATTTGTCAAGTATTTTCTTTTGCTAAAAATTCATTGTTAGTTTATTTATTTTTTGTTATTTATTTATTTATTTTGCATTTACACAGATACCTTTTTGTAAATAAAATCTTAATAGAAAATCACGATGTGTTAAAATTGTTCTCCTTATAATATAATTTTAAAAACTCTTATGTGATTTTTATTATACTAAAAACTTAAAACTTTCAAATTTGTATGGATTATTTTTTATGAAGAAAAGATGGCACTGCTTTATTAGAGCCAGATTTTCCTCCTTACTCTTACCACTATTTCAACATAAAACAGTATTGAATGAATTCTTAATTTCGAGTTTAAATATGATTAGAAATTTTATGAAAACCCTATTTTAAACCATTAAAAGCATTGAAACCTATTTGTAAAAAGTTGCTATAAAATTCAATATGGCTATTTTTTTTTAAAAAAAAATATAATGCCGAATAGAGACTTTTTTAAATAGATATTACTTCAAAATCCCGCAGGTTAGAAATTTCAGCACTATAAATTTCATTTATTTTTAAAAATATTTGAATGGCATTTTTACTACGTAGAAATTGCATACGTATGTTGTAAACTAGATTTTTTGTTAAAGCACGAAAAAACTTTTAATGCAGTAAGCCAGCGTTTCTCAAACTGTAGGCGTGATAACTCTACGAGGGGGGCGGGAACATATGGAAAACAAAAGATTATTTAAAAACTTATTAAGTTACTGAAAGTAAACAAACAAAATACAGTTTGACATAATAAAAAATTAAAATTAACGTTTACTCTGAAATAATACATTTATAAATGTATCAGTATTGTACAATGTACTTTTTAATTAATTTAACAATACTAAGTCAAAAACAAGTTTAATAATTACCAGTGACACCATGGGCTAGTTATAAATAAAATTATATACAAAAATTAACACTTATCTTGATAATTCGTTCGGCTAATAAATAATCTTTTAACAGACGATTAAAAGTTGGGCGATTCACTCCCCAATGCCTCCATACTCCGAAGAAAAGGCATAAATTAGGAAATCCTTTGATATAAGTAAATACTTCGCAAACACAGGCAAAGTGCTTTTATTGCATTCCAAAGCCTTCGGAATAATTGTATGGAAAGCAGTGCACAGAAAGATCGTACTTCGAAAAGACGTATATATACGTTTGGGTATTTAAAGCACCCTTTGAGCTAGACGTATATATGCGCCGATCGCACTTTTGAGGTTACAGTCGTATTGTAGCTTTAGCTTCAAAGTATAGTATTACTGAATTCAGTGCCTTTTTATTTGTATGGAGATTGGGTAATGAAAATTATGATTGAATATGGGGTTACAAATATCGAAAGTTTGAGAAGCACTGCAGTAAGCAAATGACTTTTAAAACCTTCATATAATCATGAATTCACGTCAGCACATCTTGTAAAAATAACTCACATCGATAAAACGTTATTTACATTAAGAAATACAATCGGAACATTTCCTGGTACAAATCGAAGCTTTCCAAACGTCTGAACTCTGTGTGTTTTAAGGAAACTTTTCTCTCCACTATCATCATATTAAGGCACTGCTTGAGTCTGGGTAATTGCATTCCTTAAGCAACTTCCCAAGAAATGGCAGACATCAATGTCCTGGAAGAAAATCGTCAATCTAAGAAGAGAAAATAATTTCCTATCGGAAGTCCATCAGTACTTCGAAGATGAAAATGAATCTAGACCATTCACTAGAGGGCCTTAAGTTCCCATCCATTATATTTTACCGCCCCCGCACACAAGAACCATTAACGTCGACGCGTCGTTTCTCGTTACATTTTCCCAAATAATAATAGTGAACTCAATAACACAAGCTCTTCGGATTTCTTTCTGCATTAAAGGTAGTTTGTAGGTAAAGTTAAATGTCAGACAAAAGATAATGGTACGTATATGGTGGGCGAAGAAAGAGGTCGTGTATGATATTGGTAGAAGGAGAGACGTAAAATAAAATTGTCTGTTTCGGAATTTTTGTTGAATAATTGTCAATTGACGGTGGTATTTCTTTACTAAGTAAAGAGATAGTTTTGATTTAGTTTTTGTATGATTGAAACATAAAAGCCTCCTTGCGTATTTTAATTTTTTTTTCTTATACATTGTACAGCAAATGGTGATATATTTTAAAAGTTGAAAGCAATCCTACTTATTTTTAAGTAGTTTTCTTTTTTCTTCTATTTCAAATTCTTGTTGAATGTTTTAAAAAAGTATGAAGAGATTTTAACATATTTTAAAAAAATGTATCAGAAGAAAAAATTTAGATTAATTCCAAATGCAAAAGAAATTAGGATTTTATTCTGCAACATCCAATATTAAATAACTGTTATTTCATATTTTCTTTTTTTATTATTCTATTGAGCTTGTTAAATTTCAGGTAATACCCGATGGTATTTTTTGACTGAAGGTAAAACTCCAAAACAATATTTTAAATTTTGTTTTCAATTTCAAATATTTATTCAACGTTAAACAAAAAATAATGCATTTTTATATCTCTCTCGATCAATCAAAATATTTTTTTCTTTGAAAACAACAGATACAAAATTACATTTTTTGTTTGAAACTTTATTAAATATTATACAGTGGTATTTTATGCTATTAACATATTGCCCGTTACATAACGAATTACAAGTTATGCATTATAAAATGTTCCCAAAGGAAAAAACTATTATCATTAGAAGCCATTTTAAAAGCTCTGGGTTACACATTTTAAAATGTTATCTAAAACGCAAATAATATTCATTACATTTACTCAAGTACTATGGTAAATAAATGAGTGCTACTGTGTTTCCTTTTCTTTTCTTTTATTTAATTTTTCATTTAAAGTACAAAAATAAATAAATGTTTACAAAATCTTTGTGACATATCAGCAAAAGCTACAATAATTTTAAATAAAATCATTTTAATGATTGGCATATTATAATTGTTTGTATGAAATAGAAATTTAATACCCGTTGTTCAGTTGTTCACAAAAAATTTTGAAAGTTTTTAAGCAAACTTTGTTTTTTACTTGAAAAATATTAATAATAATATTAAATTACTTTTTTGTTGTACGCTATTAATATTAGTTTATTTTCAGAGTATTTTTAAGATTCAATTAAACGTCTTATTTTTATTGTAAATATAATTTTCCTAAAAGTGAGTTTAAAAAATTTCCCGGAATTGGTACATTACAAATTATTAAAAGGTATAACAATAATTCAATCTTATTGGCCTTCAATACACTGCCCTCCTACATCCATACACTTGTGTTGCAGCGTTTATATAACTGTTCAAAACACTTCTAGAATTTATTTCAATTTCATTTTCAGCCATGGTAACTGGTAAAACTCCTTTGGTGTCGGAATTGTTTCCGTGTGCTTTCTTCAACGTCTCCAGCGTCTCAGAAGGTGATTGCTCGAGCAAAACACAGAATTGGATGTTTACACGCTGCTCCAAACAACATCGCAAAATCCGACAAATGATAATTTTGCTTTTTTCAGAAATGATCTGCTGCTAACGCCAAAAGTACTGGAAATGAATTTTAGATGGTTGTGTGCTTTCCTTATTAGTGCTGCAATCCCCGGAACAGATATTTCTCCACAAATATTAATGGCGTCAGGCCACAGTATACCAGAATGTTTGTCATCCTGTTGCCATAAACAGCTACTAAACAATTTTGCTGTACCTAGTTTCGGTCTCTTTTTCCCTTAACAATGATATATCAATCATGCCTTGTCGTTCTTTCCCTTGGACAATCACCATCAATCTTTCTTCCAGCTGTACCTGTCTTTTTGACAGTTATCCAAGCTCATGATACAACACTTAAGTCAGTTCTAAGTCCTTCGACAATAATAATCAAACCACGAAACTTCTCGAATTTGCCGCTCATTATACTGCATGTAAAGACTTCCTGTTGGTTTCCTGTAGCTCTTTTGCATTAAAATCTTCCTTTCACTAGTGGATGTCTGAAAATGCACTTTTCCTTCTTTTTTTAGTTGCCTTGAATTGTGCGCGTTGCCTTCAAGCGTTTTTATTGGATAGAACTTCAATCACAAGAACTTTTAGTTTGATACATTTTCTTTTTGTTCACAGAAATATATAAATGAATTTGCTACCTGTAAATCTTATTTTATGCTTTGTGTGTAAGTTTTCTTCATTGTCCACTTCTTTAGAAGATACTGACGAGAAGACATCCCTAAGTTATGTCTAAGTTAATTTTTTTAATCTGAAACTATATGGCCTATAGTTTTTAGTAGCATCACACTATCTCTGCGTCATGTTATTGGTTTTTTCACATATACATCGTCTTTCTATGGAGTTAACTTTTCATTGTACTGATCGTAAAAAATGTTTGCTGAAATTTTACACACCAGTATATGGAAAAATTGATGTAATAGCGTGTAGTCAAGGACGTCTTAAGGCATGGGCCAACTGGGCCCGGGCCCAGGGCCTCAGCCACAATAGGGCCTTGTTTCTTTCTCGACTCCACCTTAATAAGATAATGATTCGAATAAAAATTTCTATGGTCAAATGTTTTTACCGGTTGTATTCACCGAAAAACTGGGAATTTCAGGTGACATGTTAACTGGCTACAACGTGATGACCATCGTCCATGCATAAGCCTATTCCTACCATGTATAGCACCATCATTACTTCTTCAGTCAAAAGGTGACAGTCGGTCGAGCCAGTTTGTGGGATTGTAAGTCATGCACATTTATTTGTTACGGGTTATTATTTGTACGAGTATATTTGTGTAGGGGCCAGGGTCTCAAGAAATCTTAAGACGTCACTGCGTGTAGTCATAATTTTGTATGAAATACTAGGACATTATGCAATTTTGAACGTCTAAAATTTCTATGCATTTTCATTCGTGTAGAAAAATGAAACCGCAGATATATGCAAAAATGTCACTTTTTTTCTTTACATATTTTTTACTTGAATTATTGCAGTATTTGATGACATTTCTGGGTGTTGCTTTAAAGCAACACCTAAGAATTTATAAAATAAGAGCTTAGTTTAGTTAACTGCATTTTTCTTAACTTAAATTGCGTATAAATTCACTTTATTTTCATTTTTTCCGAAAACTAATTAATTCAAAGAGAAATGCCTCAAAATATTTTCGCGGGTCATATGTTCATAAAAAATAGTTTAGTTTCCTAAATAAAAAGGATAGTAATAATCAAACGGCAATATTATATAACTATATATTTAAAATAAAAATTCTCAATTATCAAATGAACAAAAATAATTTTTTGTTCCAAAATTCATTGAGTAGTATATTGAGTGATGATTTAATTATCTTAAATTTATACTGTGTCATGTTTGTATCATTCTTCAATAACTTTCTTAAATTGTTTTTCTTTTTTTTTTCTCAATTAACCATTTATCTAATTCATCAAATTTAAAAATATTTTTACGATCCATGCCTAATTAGAGGAATATTTATGCGTGTATTTAAATAGAATGTTAAAAACGAAGTTTCCATTAGAAGAATTAAATATCTTTGTGGTTTTCAACATATAAAATTTTCACTTCGATAATCTCATAATTACAATTTAAATCAGCGTTTCTCAAACTGTGGGGCACGCCCCCGCCCTAGGGAGGTGAAATAACCTTACAAGGGGGGTGCGAGTATATCAAAAAGTGGAAAATAAAATATTAATTAAAAATATATACATATATTAATTTACTGAAAGAATGAAAAGGTAAATACATTCTGATTTTATAAATAATAAACTACCCATGTACACTGTTATAATATACTTATAAATTTATGTGTACAGTCTAATACATTTGTTAATTAATTTATCTACATTAAATTAAGAACAAGTTTAATAATTACTACTGACTTCCTTGAGCTAGTTATATACAAAATTTAATATATCTTAATAATTTATGATATTTATAATTAAAGTCGTATTGTAATTTCAGCGTCAAAGTACATTATTACTGCATTCAATGCAATGTATGGGGATGAAAATTATGATTGAAAATTGGGTGGCGGATATTGATAGTTTGATAAGCACTGATTCAAATACAAAATTAAAAAACCTAATAAAAATTATTCTTTTATTCAATAAAACTACATAAAAGTTAAAAATAGCTTTTCTGTCTTTTTTGAATCGCTAAATAATTCACTGTCCTGTCTTCCAAAAAGAATGTGGAATAAAAATCGCATTTCATATTATTTGCCTTATAATCCTTTTATTGGGACCGACAAAAAGGGGTGAGGAGGAAGAGGGATTCATACAAAATGCATTGAATAAAAGTTTTACGAGGCGTTTAACGGTGAAGGGCACTTCATAAAGGTCATCGTATACGAGCCATAAATACTTCTGAAACGACTAGAATATGCTTAGAATTGATAAACCCGATCTGAGACCACTGGGAGCTAGAGGGCATTTAGAATTATCCTCTGAAACGAGCTGACGTTGCAGGATAATTCGCTGGTCCCTACCAACAACCTCCGGGGAATCCGTAGAAGATCTTCCTCTTCCTGTCTAAAGGATGTTTCTGCAGGAGCCGTTTTGTTATTTTGCAGCATCAAGATTTTATCTCGGCAAAGGCTGATATAACATTTTTTAGGGGAACTTCTTTGGGTGGAAGTTTTTTGAAAAGGAGCTTTTAGTGAATAAGGTCTGGAAGACAAAAAGGATGGATTTTTTCCCGGAGTTGTTTTGTTTCAGTGGCTTGTCGAAGGTTCTCTCTTTAGTGAATTCTAAGCCCATGTGATGTATTTTGAAAAATACGGTTACTTTGTGTAATAGATTCTCGGATCGTGATATGGTGTTGCCTTCTAGACTTAAATATATTTAGGCTATTTTTTAGTATGGAAATGGTTTTGAGGGACCCAACCCGAAAAATATATAACGATTTTGCTACAACTATTTCCTGTAATATTATTTTTTCTGATTAAGGGGACACATGGTACGATTTACACAAAATTTTTTAATTTAATTATTTTTATAATTTTTTGGCTGCCTCCTATGTGTATGTATGATGTAAAACAAATTTTTTGCTCAAAATTTCATAAAAAGCTAACCATTTAATTTTTTAAGGGAAAAACTTGAAACTTATGAAGTGTTTTTAAAATGCTACTCCTTCTACAAAAATTAATGTACATATATGAAATATGATTTACAAAGTACGTCAAATTAAGTAAACCAAAAGTTGGTATGAGTTTTACAATAACATGATTATTATTTGTACAATACTTCTTTTTATGAATGCTTACAGAAAATTCCTTAAAAAATGTGTAATTTCTAAATTCAATTATTTTTTAAAAAATAAGTATTGCTTTGATTGAAAAATGCACACCAAGTTTTATTTCATGTACTATTAGCAACAAGTGAAAAAAATTTCCAAGTATTAGCCACAATATGAAAAAAAAGCCTTAGCATTTTAAATGAAGACAAACTAGTTATTTTATCTTTCTCCGAGATAAGTCAGTTTAAAGTTTTGTTTTGCCATTGTGTGTGTGGAATGTGAATAAAAACTAACATAAATGTTACCATAATGCTGCGTTTTTTAAACTTAGAGCTTTCAAATTTTGTGAGTGTGTAGAAAAGTATATAAAAAATAATTTAGGCTAAATGAGTTAGATTGGATTTTTTGAACGATTTTTGTCAATTGAATCGTACTGTGTCCCCTTTAAAATTTTACGTTCTGAAAAGAAAATTTTTAGAAAACTACTAAAGATTAATACAAAAATTTATGAAAATTTTTTTTTACAATTTCTTATTAAAATATAATTTAAATTCATATTCTTGTAAAAAAATTAAATAATGAACGAAAATTGGATAAAATTATTTGAATATTTCAATGGACTAAATTCATGACGGTCACATGATATATGCAATCACGTGATCTCCATTGAATTCAAACGGATATTAGATTTGTACTTGTTATTTTTCTTGTAAAATTTTTCAAATTTGAAAATTGGATAAAAATACTCAAATATTAAAATTTTTCAAAATTAAAAAGAGAAATCGTAATATTATAGAGTGTTTTTAAATGGAGTGCATCTTGTTTTCTTGTGTGCGTTATTATTGTTGACCGATATGAACTTTTTTAAAAGAAAGTTTCTATAAAAAGCAAAAGTTGGCAACAGTTAAGCGTAAGAACCAATTGGCTGGAGAAGTGATTGCATTTATCATGTAAATATGACGTGACATGAATATATGAATTGATTGGCTGGAAACACGTGATTGTTATCATGTGACTATGACGTCACATAAATTTAGCCTATTGCTAAAATGCCACTGTTTTTGTCTAATGGTTGCCAAATCATTTTCTCTTAACTTAGGTTCCTTTCAGGAAAACTCGTTCTTTTGAACCTTCATTTAATAGAGTGTGTGTGAGAAAATTCTTTTTTTATTTTCTCACCTTCCCCCTACCATCACCTACTTCCCCCCCCATATATTTTTTCGAAAACGAAGTGGTTGAAATAATTTTTTTATATAATTATACACTTACAAAGAAGTAAAAAAAAAACGTTTTAAACTTCTGATATTTTAATACGTTCTTTTCCACCACTTCCTTTCATTTCACTTACTCGTTTCTTATTCATATCGCAGCCATTCTTACTTTTGTCTTCTTAGGATGACACTTACTTGGCGAAACGTTAAATGTTGAGTTAAATTTTGATTGTTGTCTCTCTCTTGTATTGTCGAATCAACTGTGTATAAATTTCCTTTAAAAAAATCTGTTGGAATTAGGAAGATTTTCAGAAATTGATAATCGACTGAAACTTTGGCTTCAAAATATTATTGATGTCAAGTAGAACATATTTGTTTCTGTTTTTTTTAGATGGAGGGCTATCGGTTTTATGAAAATGCGCGGTGCCCCTCACAAAGTCGTCAAACAACTTTTACATCACTTCAAATAAGAATTAAGTTAAATCCAATTTGTAGAAGATCTGATTCATATTGTCCACACACTATTACAACTCTCGATGATCATTTTGTGACTTTTCCTGAGCTCAAAAATGGGAACATTGCTGTTCTCCAACTCATTTCAATTCATTTTGCTACGAATGTAGTGATTCGGTTACTGCGGTACAAAAAGGTCTGCTTCGAAATAAAGGCTTGTATGCAAGGAGACCGATTAGATATTTCCATTAAACTCAATACAAAGGAAGACCCTTTTGTATTGGGACAGAGATAACACCGAAGACACAAGGGATGAATGGCCGTTTGTATTTTTTCTCACGGATGAGACTATGTTCACTTCAGAAAGGGGTTCTCATTATGTTTTGATCTGGATTGAACGAGGAACCAAACGGTATGAATATAACATTCTTTGAAAAACATTCTTACAATGAAGGTATAATCATGATGTGGCCAGGATTCCTTTGAGAAGCCACGTGGGCTTGCATGTGTTCCATGGAAGCAATGTGAATGGCCAGGGATATCGAGGCGAAATCGGTGATCAATTGATAGACCATGTGCCTTTGTTGTTGGTTATTAATTTATTTGTATGAACATAAAACTAGGCCACACTTCTAGTTATGCTTATAGACGAATACCGTTTGAACCTGACTTAAATTCAATAGAGCAGTTTAGGATTATCTCAACAGAGTTGTTTCATGTCTAATTTTCACCCACCCTTCAGGTGTTTATATGAGCTGTAATATATAGTTTGCATTATTTTGGAGCTCTATACAGATTTATGCATCCGCCAAATTAATCTTATCAATACGTAAACGATGCAGTTTGTGTATTATGGAAGAAGGGAGGTCATATGTATCATTTTTGTAAAAATATTAAAATAATTCAATTTGTAATTTTAGCTAAATAATGTTCTATTAAAACAATCGATTTGTAATATATAAATCTTTAATTAAGATCATTAAATATAATGCTCTCTAAATAAATGTTTAAATATTGCACGATTTAATTTTCTTGAATTTAATTACATTGTTTCAAAAGTTAGCTTCTTGTTTCTTACTTTTGGTGACCAATGTACATACATAGTGCGATCCAAAAATTCGGGGACGTGCTAACGTGCTTCCACATCCACCCTATTTACCAGACTTAGCCCGTGTAACATTTGCCTGTTCCCATCAATGAAAAAACATTTACAGGGACGTCGTTTTGTGTCATTTAACGAAGTGAAAGTAGCATCACAGGATGCCTCACAGGATGTTGCGAAAAATGGTTTCCAGCTGTGCTTCTAGAAATACGAACGCTGGCAGAAATGTATCTTCGCCCAAGGGGACTACTTGGAAGATGGATATACTTTCGTGCTGCGAACTATTCAGGGTAGGGATTTCTACAGCTTGTCCCCGAGCTTTTGGATCATACTACGTAGAAATATTGAATATCTAAACATGTTGAGTTTACATTGATTTATGTACCTGATATTATTTGTCAAATTTGATCAACATTTAAGCGAAAATCTTAATGTACGAGTACAAAGTATGTTTAAATTTTTCACAAATACAATCCATATTATTTGAGAGGATCTACACTAAGATGTTAAATTACAACGCATTAAAGTGTAAACAAAAATAAGCCAAACCCTTATCCCTTCTCATTCATCTGACAAAATATAGAATCTCTTGAACATTATCCGAGTAAAATATTAGACATCAGAAAACCATTGATGCGTTAACTAATACAGAGTGGCTTGGTAACAGGCGTGGACAAAATTAATAATGGTATCAATCTTCTCAAATAAATCGATCGATTATATTTATCCAAGCATGTATGAAATAGCTCCTCTCCTCTCGATTCATCATCAGACATTTATATGTATTAAGTAACTTCGAAGTTGTTTAGAGAAACACTGCTTAAAGCGTGGTCAAAATAGTGGTTTATGTGTCACTTATAATGGTAAATAAAGACTTAATGTTATTTATTTATTTTGATGAAAAAAATCTAGTAATACGTTGTGGTAATAAATCGAAATTGATAAAATCGGCGTAGGGATATGTTCTGTATATGTAAGTGAACTAGTTAATCCCTGAGATTTATAAAGAATTGATTATGAAACAGTACAATATGATACAATTTGAAGAATTCGTATCGGCAGAATTCCAATTATCTTAAAATAATTGTGAGAGTTTCGTTTTATGATGCATTTATTATCTGTAGAATTATTTGCTTACTGCAGTGCTTCTCAAACTTTCAGTATTTGCGACCTAATTTTCTATTCTATCATAATTTTTATCTCGCCCCCCCCCCTACAATATCATTATATTGAACACAAAAATAATGTAATTTGATACTAAAGCTACAATACGACTTAAATTATAAATCGTATAGTAACAGGTGTTGATGGATGATGGAAGGCAGATGAGCTTGTTTATGTTATTCCTCTTTCAAATAGAACTTCGTTGGGAGTAGTGTATTTAATTCTATTTATCAGAGAAATAATTTATGTCAATATTTTTAAGTTCAGATTAGTAGTCTTTTATCCTGTTGTATCTGGCAATGAAAGAATCTGATGATGGATTTAATGAGTTGCCTTAGAACTGTAAAACTAGCTAGGGAAATAATAATGTACTAACGGATTGAGCGGAATAAAGATGTTTAGTATTTTCACCTTCTGAAAATCACTCTCGAATATAATTAGATTTATTTTCCTACAATGCATGATGTTTTTTTTTACAGAAGTCTTAAAATTTTAAGTAATTTCTGATCATAAAGAATGTTGAAATTCTGCTGCACAAAATTTTGTAGTCATTAGTTTTCCACCTTTTTTTCAAATAAAAATCTGCTCAGAATATCAATTAGTAATTAATAATATGAGATGTGCTCAAAATACAGTAACTCTCGTGCATTACAGAAATAGTTTTAATAAGATATTCCAATTTCAGACATCTCTTAAAATATCTTTCACGCTTGCTCTCTTTTAGTAGTTCATCAATATTAGTTACCGAACACTTTTTTAATCATTAACTTTTGTAAAATTTTCTTCTTTTAAATTAAATTTGAGACTTTTAAAGGAACTTCACCTATGACTAAAAGGAATTATAAATTCAATCTTGCGCGTCTCTCTCTCTCTCACTCTTGTATAATTAATCAGCTCGTTATCGAGCACTCATCTTAGTGATACACTATCCTCTCCAATAATATATCAAATAGTTTTAATGGTAGTTTATGACTTCAACTCAAACTTTCTGAACTTAAAGTAAAGATCCAATGTAGATAGAATTGCACAGTAAATTATTCAGAAAAAGTCAAATAAAATCATCGAATCTTCAGGATTGATGATGGAAACAAGGCCGGATTTCCTACAGGAAAATTTCCTAATGACGCTTTTATGAAGAAATAACGAACTACGTATATATAATTACAATATTTTTAAATTCCTGTATTCAATTTCAGAAAATAAGCTAAATTTTCAATATTTAAGTGGTTATTATAAATTAACTTCTTATATATAGTAGAGGATGGAGCACAAAATTATTCATTTGATCTATAGCGCGTAACTGCGTAAATCCAGCCCTAGATGGCTATATTTATGAACAAGATGAGGCATAAAAGGAAAGTAAGGCACACTGAAGGATGTTTTAATTGTTCAAAAATTGGTAGAAGTAATGGAAAAATATGAACAGAGCCTCCAATGAATTCAATATTTAACAAGGAAGATATAATTGCTAGTAGCAAACCAATAAGTAAGATATTAAATCACTTTTTGCACTTATGTTGTTGTTGTTGTTACAAATCCTCCAAGGTCTGACGAAGTCAAACAAGATCAATAAGTTCGTTGATTCGGATGAAATCGAGCAAAAGAAGTGGAAGCTTATAAAAATCCTCTCGAGAAAGGCCCAAACAGTCCAGAATGTGCTCGGGTGAAGACTGTTGAACATTACATTTGTTACACGTTTTAAACCTTTTAGTGTTCCGACAAAACTTTGGACTATATGTCCACTATCAAGACATGCAATGGTGGTGGAGGAGCTTCTATCACAGGAGAGGGAAAGAGAAAAACCAGGCATTTTACTCTGGTACCAGTAATGAGAGGCTTCATCTATTCCTTAATGAAATCTAATTTTTTAAGTGTGTAGAATTCCTGAGAAGTTAAAGAAGGAGTAGAGGAAGTTTGTTGTTTGCAGCAAGTTTGTCTTTATTTAAACGTTGTGAATGGTAGAACAGTGTAATAAAGCATAGGAATATTATTGGAGTACTATCGTACTGCAACGATTTCATGTATGTGACCACGAATTTCACCTGATAGCCATTATCAAATGAAATTACATCCTAAACCATTATTCAACGCCGGAGGGAGAACTCAAGTTAGTAGAGCATCATTGTATTTCATTACATAACGAGACCTTCGCTTAAAACAATTCTATTCCGATCAATGAGATTCCACTTCTTACAAGCAATTGCAATAGTGTTTATTGATTCGACAACTTGATGATATTAGGTAAAATGGGCGTGATCAAACCAGGTCCTATTCCCTAAATCACCAGCACTGGTCCTTGATGTCACTACAAACCTGTCAGATAGTTGATGAATGAATTGCTATGAAATTTGCTGCAGCAATCGGAATAATCTCTTTTTATTTGTTTCACTAGATCGATTTTCTTGATGGTCCATTCTGAAAATAGTTCATGCATTTGTTCCACCATCATCGTATGGTGACATCTCTCCAACCCCAATATCGAGATACCATTGACTTCACTATTTCACCTCTTTTATTTCAATAGTTTATATTTTTCAAATAGTGACATGAGTTCTCTGCGAACTTAGTATTTCCAAATATTTACGCTTTGGTAATTAAATTATAAAATTGTGTGCTTCATCAAAGGTTTTTAACTCGAAATGTAGTAATTGCCAGCACGAATTTTTTAATTAGTTTTTGTGATGAATGTTGCAGTTATAATGTAAAAATATTCCGTTCGGTATTAGTTAGAAAAAACTAAAAAAATCTTCAGGTATCATTTAATTTTTTTCCCATTACGCCTACCTATGTGTGTATGATTGTTAAAATAATGCTTTATGACCAATATTTAAAATATAAAGTCTGCATAGCTAATATTTCAATTTGTTTCAATTGTACTTAATGTACACAAATTTCTCCATAGGGAGCTCATTAAATATTACTCCATACGCCGTGTATTTACCAAAGTAAGCTATCAAATAACAAATTAGTAGCCCCCTTACAATTAATGATCTTAAAATACTGTTTTCAGGCTTAAAAAATTTTGAATGCTGTCATGAAAAAAATTTTAATTTGAAACCTACAGACATTAAAGTTAAGAAAATAATTACCTGTGTTAGATAATCTAAAAAACAAGATAACTTTTATATACCCTTGTATATGCAGCTTGTGTTTTGGATTGTCTTAAGCTATTTCAACATATGGCAAATTTTTCTGCACTTATTGGTCTATCATAACAGCCAATTCAAATTTTCTACGAGGATTGGGGCAAAAGTCATGGCAACTATTTTTTTCATGAAGATACCAGTCCGGTTGGAAAATGTGACATATACAGACGAAAGGACAAGGTGTTAACTTGATTTGTGGACAATGAATAGCACTGAAATAACGTAATTCACTAATTTATTACGGTAGTATACAGGGCAATGTGGCCTTCACGGTGCAAAAGAATGACAACACAGTACACATAAAGTTGACATGACGATTCATTTGTTGTGCGTTTCTCGATGCCACTTGCCCTCCCTAACTCCAGTAGCGTCCATTGTCTGTCTTCATCTATGAGCTGCTCGATAATGGTTCGTGCCATGTCGGTCCGCACATTGACCGGTCGTCCCGAACGTTGCTCATCACCTGTCGACACACGTCTTTGCTGAAACTTTCCTACCCACGGGCTACTTACGGTATGGTAGTGTATTGTTCCCAAGGGCTTCCACAAATGCACTGTGACATTCCATCTCATTTCTCCCTCGGAAAACGGCTATTTTGATGTAAGCGCGCTGCTCAACACTGGTTACTTCCATCTTACACGACACCCACCAGCTGACTAATTTCACACACCCCGCTGCGCTACTATCAAAAATCACATAACCATCAGTTGTTCGGCATACACGCTATGCGTGCAGAACTTCCACGCGACTCATTTACGCTTAAGATCCGTTCACATATCTACAAGAAAAAAAAATAGTTTCCATGACTAAACCCTCCCCAACCCTCGTATTTTTTGTAAAGCGGAATAAATGTAAAGTGTATCAAAATAAAAAGTTAATGGTCACAAAAATATTATGTGTATAAACCCCATAAAAATAATATTTTTTTCTAAAAATGTTGGTCTATTTAAAAAGGAATAAAAGCCTAAAATATTTCGATATCGTGTGATAGATTAGTTACAATAAAGCGACAATAGTAATAAATTATAAATAAAAGCTGTGTTTTATTGTCAATAATTGCATATGGTTTCAAATTTTTAACCTTAATCTATAAATTTTTCATTAAAATCCTTCTCGCTGGATCTCAAAATAGGAAAATTGAAAAATACAAAAATGGCACAGCATAGATATATATATATATATATACTGCGTGCAAGTTGAGTGATAAAAAGGTGCGGTGACAAAATGATCAGGATGTATATTTATCTCTGAAAAATATTCTTCGTACGGATTCAATACTTATTGACAATTACTTCATGCTTAAAATAACTTAAAAAGAACCACACTAAATACAAAAATAAATATTCTGAAGCATATCTAGCAAATGCTATTTGATGTGCAGAAATTCTTGAGGGAGGCTCAAAATACCGCGCATAACTATCCCAGATAAATGTCTTGTCAAGTTCAGTAATAGACTCTGGGCTCCTTATCCACTCTATACCTTTCTACAGGAAGCTCGATAAAAACTTAAAATATCCCTAACTCGCATATCTGGCGTTCCGAACGAAATATGAATGCAGAATTTCGTAAACACATCAATAACCACAGTTTCATAAGCACCATAGAAAAGTACATGTGTAGTTCAGAATCTATAAATAAACAACAAGATCCTTGCATGTTTTTCACACTCTAAGCTGAATCGTTTTTCAAACTGTCCGTTCCCGTAGTTCCTCTATTTAGTTGCCTGTTTCTTCCTATGCTTTTTTTATAAATGAAGCTGTTTATTTCTGTGTAAATCATGTCGTTCACGAAAGAGTTATGCAAAAATAAATTTAACTTACTTAAAGCAATGTAAAATTTAAATACAAGCATTTATAAAAAACGTTTTGATTATTATTTGTTAACGTGGTTTTAAAGTTTAAGTATCCGACTGGTTGCGGCAACTTTTTTTTTTTAAAAAGGAGATATGGGGATATTTTTGTTGTTATTTTTAGATTTGTTTAGTGCATTTTATGAAAAATGTGCTAAAATTAAGAAGAGAAAAATAAATTATTATAACTAAAATGGGAAAAATTGACAAAAAAATAACATAAACGGAGCCCATTCTGAAACAAAAGTTTATAAACAAATTTTCAATTCTAATGAGTTGCTATGTTATTCATTTTTGAAATGACCTTCAGGATAAGAGATATTTTAATTTTTACAAAAACTAGAACACTTTATCTTAGTTATTATACGAAATTGCTTAAAATAACAGTGATTATATTCACATAAGGGACTGTAAATTTTGTAATAAAACAGTGATTGATAAATCTGAAGTTTAAAACAATTATTCTATAATACAGAACTTACAGAAAAAATTTCACACACACACGCAGTTAATTATATTCAAAACTTTTTTAGCAATCGCTGATCTCGTTTGATTATTTTCAAAAAAACACATTTCAAGAGTAAAACGCGTTTTAAAGTATGACATCTTGCTTAAAGTAATGGCATCTGCTTTTACTAAAACACTTGTAGTTTTTGTTCTAGTGAACGGAAAATGGTAAACTTGGTATTTTTTTAGCTAATAAGATGGCCCATAAAATAAAATCCTAAAAAAATTCGTCCATTTTTGGCAAAATTCTCAATTTCAGGGTAGAGGGATACGTTAAAATTTGTATTGATATTTTCACTGCAAACGCATTAAAATCAATTTTTGGTAATACAGTTTTTGTATATTATATAATTTGATTATTTTTTATTTTATTCGATACTGTTTTTCCAAATACTTTATTTTTTCATTACACTATTACTACTTAACCATTTTGTTTGGAAATACATGGATTTTCAAAAACATTTTTATGTAATATTTTGTAATTATTTTATTTTTATGTATTTGATTTTGAATATTTTCTTTACAAATTGAAGCACATATTCCAGTAGTAAACGCAATATAATTTTTAGTAGGATTAGATATAATTATAACACAGGGGTCGGCAACCTATAATACACGATACAATTCTTATTGGCACTCTGAACCTCTGTACAAATTTGTCAGTTTTTGAGTAAAATTTATAATTTTGAAATGGAGTTTATTGATCTAACATTTTGAGGATTATAAAAAGGAAAATTTGTTGTATTTTTTTTAAAGAAATTTGGAAAATAACTCTAATGATAAATAGACAGATGTTTTAAATTGTTGGATGTCATTTCTAGAGAGGTTTAGTTGCTTGAAGAGAAAATTGCATGAGATCTTCTCTCCGCTATTGGTTCTACTACAATTCTTTTCAAATATGAAAATTAATTTTTGTCTGTAAAGAAGTTGTTTAACAACTTCTTTGTGGACTCAACTGAACATTCAGTATTGCGTGAAATTTTATGTCACTATAAAATTATCCCAAAGGCTTTGGAATGGAAGCAAAGGACCTTGACAATGTTTGCGAAGGATTTACTTATTTCAAAGGATTTGCTTATTTATTCCTTTTCTTCCCTTCCCCCCATTGCATCACATACGCTCCCTTAAGTGGAAAATGTAGCATAAGGGAACGAGTCGCATAACTTTCAACCATAAATTATAAACAGTACAAATTATCAAGATAAATACTAATTTTTGAATATAATTTTTATACGACAAACCCATGGGGTCACTGGTAATAATTAAACTTGTTTTTAACTTAGTATTTATTAAATTAATTACAAAATACATTGTGCATTACTGATACATTAAAAGGTGTATAATATCAGTGTAAATGTGTATTTTATTTTTTGTTATCTAAGAATGATTTTTGCTTGTTTACTTTCAGTAAATTAATAATTTTCTTAAATAATCTTTTGTGTTCGACTTTTCAATATGCTCGCACCCCCCTCGTAGAGTTATCAGCACCCCCAAGAGGGACGTGCCCCACAGTTTGAGAAACGCTGAACTAATAATTTTTTTCTCCATATAACCACCATCCTCCCTATTACACATTTATATGAGAAATAAATTACACACACACATGTATATATATATATATATTCAAAGATTTTGATAAAAGTTCATATAAACCAAAACTCGTTTCTTATTATGCTCAAATCTGATATTTGAAATTATTCATTAGTGTGGATTATTTTTTCAGGTCAAGTAGGATGATAATTTGTTCATCGCATTAAATTCAATTTAAGTTTATTCACAGACTTGAATTTAATCTTATTCCTCTTTTCATCTCTACCTTGCCTCTTATAGCTTGTGCTCATGCTTCTAAATGTTAAAAGTTAACCTTTCTAAAAATGAGAGCCTTCAGAGAAATAAATCACTGTTACATGAGCAGTATAAAGACTCTTATCCCTGATCTTTCTTCGAGTAAATTTAAATGTGGCGTAAATTTAAATGTCAAAGTGCCAGTGTTGCGAGAAATAGTTTTTCATCGTCTCCCCTGTTAGTCTACGGTACCTTCAACAAGAAAATCTAAGAAGCCTTATTAGGTATACAAAGAAAAGAGACGGCAATATTTGTAGTTAATTTTTTTTCTGTGTAACTATTCAAAAACAATTCGATAAACTTTTGCAATCTTGAAAATAAAAGCTTCACTTCAGGTTCTTGTTGATTAATTAATATGTCTAGCCGTACATCAACAGAGATTACGTAAAAATTTAATAATTTATCTCAATAAATCAATTTTTGCAAGATATAATAAAGTACCTGATAATATTTAATAACACTTATTTACCCAGTTGCTTCATAAAAACTTTTAAAATACTTTTGAGAAGTTGATACCAAACATTATGCAAAATTATAACAAATTAGAAACTAATAAAAAATTACCACAAAAATTGCAGAGCATTTTTAAATAAATCATACAGTGAGTTTTATTAAAGCATGACTGAAAACAGATTGAGAAAGTTCATACATCTGTATTATGCGTTAAGTAGAAAATATATATAAATACTCTCGTTTCTTCCTCATTCGCCATTTTTCTACTAATCTGATTAATTTGAGCTTTATTCCAATGTATACTCTAGTGTGCAGAACTTAAGCTACTCCCCTGATTTTGCCGTAATTCGACTGAAAGACATGAGATTCATACTATAGACGCACAATGTAGATTTTAAAAGAAGAAGACTACAAAGTAGCAAAAAAATAATAATTAATAAGACGCAGACAGTAAGGAACAAAGCAAGAAAAGATTTTATTGATAATACACCATTAACACAAAAACATTGTCTAGCTAAGAGGAAGTATAATATACCTAAGTCTCTTAGTAAGGGAAACGACTTTCCCTAATTTCAATGGTTGCGTTGCACTGCTCTGTTTGTATTAGACACCAGATTATCCAACAATTCTTGAGAAAAGAGTTCCTATTCCTCAATAAGCATTTGAGTAAATTGTATAGTATTTTCCAGAGGATATATGATCGTGCCTCCGCGCGTCTACCCAAAGTATCCTATGCATATTATTTGGGATTTAAATTAATGTATCTGATGACCATAATTAAACTTAAATTTTGCGAGTATTCTGTAGCAGAAACTATGCAGCACAATTGCTTGAAAATTGGGTAATGAATGGCAGATTGAAATGATGGAAATTTTATCGAGGAATTAAAAAAACAATGAATTTTAAAAACCACCACAAGATGGCGTTGTACAATGTAAACTATTAGCATATGCAAATGTTGTAACCGTACAGCAATCCGTTATACAGGCTCTCCAGGCAAGTGATGTGATACAACCACAGTGTTTATGCAGGATGGTGCTCCTCCACACAACGCCCGTTGTGTGAAACAAGTGTCCCGCCACCATTTCGGTGACGACAGAATCATCAGCCGGCATTTTTCTATAGCTGAGCTTCCTAGATTCCCCGACTTGAATCCTTGTGATTTTTGGCTGTGGGGCTATTTCATGTCCATGGTCTACCGTGATCTCATTACATCTCCATCCAACCTTAAAGGAGGCATAGAACCCGTGTGCGTAACATTCCCCAGTTAATGCTGCTTTCAACAGTCGAGCATACGGTTTTACACTTCCAGGTGGTAGCAGACAATGGTCGAAAGCATATCGAGCATTTTTTGTAAATTTTTATAGATTATTTATATGTTCTCAATAAAGCTATGATACGCCACCTAGGGGTGGTTTTTGAAACTCATTGTTCTTTCTTCACTCGATAAAATTCCAATCATTTCATTTTGCCATTACCCAATTTTCACGCAATTCCACTGTATATTTTTTGCTACAGACTACTGGACAAATTTCAATTATGGACACCCTGTAAGACGCTGACATATCCATTCATTCTAAAAATATTTCAACTCTGTGGCTGTGCTTTGTCGTCCACAAAAGATAAGTCTGAACGAATGACACCTCGAAATAGAAGCCCGTGTAGGCGGATTATTTCAATACAGTAAGGGTCTCCAATAAGAGAGCGACTGCCGTTAATCTGGAGGTCCATCTATTCATCATGATATTCTCTAATCACGCACGACACGATCACCTCAATGTATCTTACCTTGACATTAGAAGGTGAAAACGCGTCCCTATCTCTCCATATAAATTAACACTGATAATCATTTTTGTCTGACAGAAACCCCTGTCACGGTACAGAGGTCGTGATTCCATTGATAAGATGCCTCATTTTTGTGTTCATCATACCAAGGACACCGCTGACATAATACTGTCAAGCATCGTTCAAAATGGCGAATAAGCCACCTTTTCGAAGGTTTCTGATCGCAGCACATGATGATGCCTATCATCCGATTGCCATAAACTGCTGAACAGTGTTGTCCGCTGTCTGATTTCACTCTCTTTTTGCTTCACAATGATATATCGGCCATTATTTGTCGTTTGTCTAGGCCGACCTTCAATGGCGTTCCTTTCGAACATTCCTTGCCTATTTTACACCTACTTTATTTAGATATTTCAAACGATTGAAATAAACTCTAAGATTTTTTTTAACGAAGAACTTGGATGTATAAAAATGATCTTAGTCTTTGAGCTTAAAAATTCGCTTAATATAATTTAGTATTTGATTATTGATTTACTCAAACCAGTTATAATCAATAAACTAATATGTGTTCAGTAGTAAATTACTTTATATTTTTTATACATAAGAGATTAGCGAAAATGAAATTACAGAGCCTTCTGGTATTTGATTTCCTACCTCTCTTTTGTTTTCTTTTATGCTTAGTTACTTTTATAATATTTACATTTCATGCGTCACATTAAAAAAATTTCCACAAAGATATGAAATGTATCTACAAGAAACTAGGCAGTTATCTCAACCCTATCTACAGACCAGCATCCACTTACTTCAACATAAACAAAGCCCTAATATGCAAAATTTTGAAAAATAACTAAGACTAACTTTTAAAACACTTTGAAAAAATTTAAGTAGCCAGCAAAAAAAAAACAATTATTAAAAGAATAATTAAATTAATTATAATTCAATATTAAGGTATCCGACTACTTGCGACAAATTTTAAAAAAAATAGAGATATGGAGATTTTTGTTGTTTTCAGATTTGTTTAGTACCTTTTAAGAAATATATGCTGAAATTAAGAAGATAAAAAGAAATAATTATAAGTAAAATGTGAGGAAAAATGGGTAAAAATTTACAAAAAAATAACATAAGCAAGGCCCATTCTGTACCTAAATTTTATGAACAAATTTTCAATTCTGATGCGTTGCTATATGATATTCATTTTTGAATGACCTTCAGGATAAGAAATAGTTTAGTTTTTACTAAAGCTTAAAAAGACAGCGAATTATATTCACATAAGGGACTGTACATTTTGTAATAAAACTGTGATTGATAAATCTGAAGGTTAAAACATTTCTACTATAATACAGAACATACACAAAAATTTCAATGAATTATTTTCAAAACTTTTTTTATCAATCACTGTCTTTGTTGAGCATTTTCAAAATGACACAGTTCGAATAAAACGCGCTTTAAAGTATGATATCTTGTTTATAGTAATGACGTCCGCATTTACTAAAACACTTGTAGTTTTTGTTCTAGCGAACGGAAACTAATACATTGGTATTTTTATAAAGCTAATAAAATGGTCTATAAAATAAAATCATAAAAAATTGTCAATTTTTGGAAAAATTCATAATTTTAAGGTAGTCAGATACCTTAAATTACCTAAATTCTTCATTTTCACAACAAATCATATTCCAACCTATAATACTTTAATTTCCCTATTTATATTACAGGAAAGGCATTATTATACTGATCTTCTTAAAACTTCTAGAACAACTATAAAATTCAATAATTTTTGCTAAAAAAAAATAGAGAGAAAAATAGATTCCAATATCAAAAATTAACCCAATGACAAAAAAAAAAATAATAATAATAATAAATAAACTTAAGTACAAATCTGTCTTTGAGATCTAGTAGCATGATCAGGTCTCACACATACATATACAATATCTCTAAAACATCAGTTAAGCGACGGCATGTCAAACTCTATAACCTGATTGCAAGTTATTTTTTTAACCGAGAAATAACAACAAAAACAAAGTATTATTTACTCAAGAAAAACACTTTAAGGTACACGAGGCCAATGTTTACCATCCCAAGCGCATGGAACTCTAATCACATCTTGGAAGGAGGGGGAAAAAATCCCGACTCTCCTAACACAAAAATCACTGTCTTCTCTATTGTGACATCAAGCACGCTCTTCAGTTTCGGAATGAAGCCAAGCGACGGGGGAAACAGTGACATCGCTGCCGACTGCGACCATGTCCTTCATCCAGGTTACACAAAAATAAGGCGACAAATAACAAAAAGTTGGTAGTAAAAACGGGAGAAAGCCTTCCAGCTTTCCAACCAACCACATGTTTATTCAGCTTTTCGTACGCACTTCCTCTTGCGTGCGCCGAAAAATTGTGCCGAACGATTCTTCGAGTCAAACCGCAACTGCTGGAAGGACGAGGTTGGTGCCTAATTCTGCTAACAGGGAGATTTCAAATGGAATTCGATGTTGGGATTACGTGAATTTTGTGCGCGTATAAAGCAGAACAGTGCGCCGAAAACGGACAGTAAAGGTTGGTATTTTCTGTAGTGGTACTGTTTGTTGAATTGCTTCTTGAGGTTGATTTCGAATTTGCGGGGGATGCACCTATTTATGTAAATTAGAATGCGAGATTTATTCGCTAAGTTGTTTGAGAGTTCTGAAGGTATCCAACTACCATAAAATTGTGAATTTTCCCGAAAATTGATATTTTTATGACTTTATTTTATAGGCCATATTATTAACTTTAAAAAATTACCAAGTTTATTATTTTCTGTTCACTAGAACAAAAACTGCAAGTGTTTTAGAAAAAACAGTTGCCATTACTTTAAGCAAGATGTCATTCTTTAAGGCGCCTTTTACTCGAAATGTGGTTTTTTGAAAGTGCACAAACGGGGGGACAGCGATTGCTAAATAATTTTTAAAATAATTCATTGAAATGTTTTTTGTGTATGTTGTGTATAATAGTAGAAATGTTTTAACCTACAGATTTACTAATCTCTGTTTTATTACAAAATTTACAGTCCCTTATGTGAATATATTACTGTCTTTTTTTAAGCAATTTCATATAGTAAATAAGATAAAGAGTGCTTTAGTTTTTGTAAAAACTAAACTATTTCTTATCCTGAAGGTCATTTCAAAAATGAATAACATACCAACACATCAGAACTAAAAAAAATTAAAAATTCGTTCATAAACTTTTGGTACAGAATGGGCCACGTTTATGTTATTTTTTGTCAAATTTTACCCATTTTTTCCCATTTTAGTGATAATAATTTCTTTTTCGCTTGATTTTAGCATATGTTTCTTAAAATACACTAAACAAATCTAAAAACAACAAAAAAAATCCCCATATCTACATTTTTTTAAAGAAAAAAAAGTTGTCGGAAGTAGTTGAATATCTTAAATAATGGATTTTGATTAGTTCTGTAAATATACCGTATAACCCAATTTTTGTTCATGTTTTGAGTATTGATGATTGTTGAAGAGAAAAGATAGTTGTTTAGGATGGAGAACTTAAAATTTGCGGACATTAAGTACCTTACTGTACATGAGAACGTGAAATTTTAAATCATGCATTGCATTTCAGGTTCTGTTATGCTTTTATGTGTGTTTTTTACACATGTTTTAATGCAATTTTTATACTGCAGTGAATCTGACATCTTTATCTTTTCATAAAAATAAAGTAAAATATGTGCGACCTTTTTTATACAAAAAAAAATTCATCTTAATCATTAACTAATTGTATATATTGTATGCATTTCAAAAATTTCTGATACAACTGTTTCCTTTTTATAATTGTAAGTTATACGTATATTATATATAATTTTAAGTTTTCTTCATTTTTAGCAATTTTTGTATAATTCAGTTATATTTATTGAAAAAATTAAATTATAAAATATACTTATGTCTCAAAGCGTATTTGCGTGAAACAAAGAGAATACTTTCCTATTGTATGCAAAATACAATAGAATGAACTAACCACATCAATGGATTAATAATGTTACATTTGCTTTTAGAAATCGTTTTTACTTTTTTTTAAATATATTATGTGAAGTAGACTCTATAAGAGAGAGTGTATATCAAATGTAAAAATCATAATACAATAGAATGAACTAACCACACCAATTAATTAATAATGTTACATATGCTTTTAGAAATATCTCGTTTTCCTTTTTTTTTTTCAAATATATTATGTGAAGTAGACTCTATAAATGTCTTTATAAGTGTATATCAAATGTAAAAATCATAAATTTTATTGATGTCTAAGTTTCGTTAAAATTAATAATCTGCTCTTAAAAATTAAGATTAATCTGTGATTATTCCCTTATGATAAATATAAATTAAAGCAATCTAATTAATTTATGTTTTATGTCTTAAGAATTTTTTTTTGGATTGAAATAATAAATTTTGAAAAATATTTGAAATCTATTAGTGATCAAATAAACTGGAATATAATAAATCAGAGCACAGTCCTGATGCATGTTAAGTCTGTCGAGTCTGAAAGCCCCCACGTTGACGTGGTGTGGAAGTTTAGAGAACGAGATGCCAAATCAGGTGTCGTCCTTCTCGCTTGTTCGAGTTTCAAAATTGCAGGATTTGTCGCCAATAGCCCTCATGTTTCTATAGAATGAGACATTAATCAGAAATCAAATCAACAGCAGAGACTCGTGTAGTAGAAAAGTTAATTTAATTATGTACATTTCATTACAAAGGGTATTACAAATTATTATTAAATATAATTCATTTAAATCTGTTGCACATATAATGGTAAGCTTATAGTGAATATACTTTTAAATAATATCAGATACTATATTGAATAACTATTCTATTATTAAATTTATTTAATACCGACTGAAAATGAAATGTGTAATTCAAATATGCATAACATATTAAAAACTGAAGAATCCATTGAAAAAATGAAAGAAATTGGAGCGCAAAATCAAAATGCACACATTCAAATACAAATTACATCATAATTTCATTTTACACACAGAAAAAAAACGACTTTTACCTGCGAACTCATTTTTACTTTCTTTTTTCCCCCTGTCCTTTAACTAGAACACACGACACCTATTTACATTTCTATATTCTGAAACTGAATTATATCTTCTGCCTGAAAAAAAAATAGAAATTTTGTGCAGGAAAAAAGAAAGGCAGACGCATAATAAACCCGTCGCAGATGGTTGACTCAATTAAATCTCAACACCTTTCACACCAATGAGAAGGCTGTGCAGGAGATAAATGGAAATTACTTTTTCAAGGTTATTTAAATATGGCAGACAATGTCTTTCGCTCATGATCGGGAGCACGTACCAATATTTTCTTTTGTTTACAAACAAAAACATAAATTTAACAAGCTTTCTGTGTCGCTTTTTGCTTGTTAGTTTCCCGTGCCTGTTTTTGAGCGAACTTTGGCTTATGCGTAAGTTAAATGCTAATGTTTTAATGCATATAATAATTAAAGTAATTGAAGTCACTCATAAGTGAAAAAAATCGTATGCAAAATTAATGGATGAATACTTGAGCACATAATGTTTGCTTAAGCAATATTATTTAGCAATTTTTTTTAATTTAATTTTACAACAATTATATTTTTTATCTTACAATATCAGGCCTTTTGATATTTAAATCTTGATAGGTCTCCACATGAAGATATTTTTTCAATTCCTTCTATTACTTCATACTCTCCCAATATATATTTACATATATATATATATCGTTTTTCAAATTTTCAATCGTTAATAAAACACTTTTTATTCGTCCACTTAAGTTAAAATACATTTTTTTAAACTTGTAGGAGATGGCACTTGATGTTAATACAGTTTTTTCAAATATTAATTCATTAATTAAATATAATTAATGAATAAAAAGAAACAAACAAGAATAATGGTCTGACACCATATATACAAAGGAAATCGCTCGATGTGTCCTTGTAGCGCAATGGATAGCGCGTTGGACTTCTAATCTGAAGTTTGTGGGTCCGAATCCCACCTGGGATGGCGTAATTTCTGAGAATGTGATTTCTTTTTACTGTATTATTTTATTGGAATGATTAAATGGTAACAAAAAATAATAGTCTAACACCATATATAAAAAGGAAAATGAAAAATTCCAAGGAAAGTCACTTTCTTTTTGGTCACTTAATATTGTGATTCTGTCCTATGTATATACATATTTATATTAATTGTAATTATTTAGCAAAAAGTAACTAAAATAAAAATTTTCTTTGTTGACCTAAGTAGGAATTGACTTTAAAATTTTTTTTTAGATTACTTGTTTTTTTTTATATTTATGTTTAGCTTGTCTATTTTTAACTATCGTATTTTTCTAATATATTTATGTCTAAGAAGGTGACCACGGTAGCCAAGTGGCTATGGTCACGAAATCAGGACCTGCGTGTCATGAGTTCGAGCCCTTGTGCCACTGAAGAACCTGATAAATGATAAATTTGTCGTTGCTCACAATCCTCCCATTGGTGTGGTGTTGAAGTTCAGAAAGAGGGTTACCAGCTCAGGTATCGTCCTCGTCACTTAACCATAGCTAAAAGTCACGAAGTCCGTTGCCAATAGGCCCTCGTGTTGCTTTATAGTGCGACGTTAATAAGCCCTCACTTTTGTCTAAGAACTATTTTATTGACTTAATTATCGTCTAAAAATAGCGGAGGTATGTTTTGGAGCCGCAGTTCAAAAATGAAGGAATATTATTAATTTTGCTTTTACGTAACTTTAAAAACCGATAAATAATACAAAAATAAATTTTTAGGAAGCAGATAATTCTTTTAATTTCTAAATAAACAAAAACACAAAATTTTCTTAAATTAAAAAAATGAACGTAAACTGAGAATATAAATTTTTACTGTATATCCTTTGAAACAAATTAGGTTTTTTTCCCCTCATTTTCTTTAATATTTTCAGATGGTAAAGGCATCTATATAATAACGTCTTTTCATTAAAATGATTAAATAACGTGTTTTCAATGCTATTGAAAAAGATAATGTTGATAAAAAAACTCCAGTTAATGTGTGAAAGCATATTGAAAATGTTGAAAGCTATAAATCACATAGCATTTCATCGAACATATTTATTTCTCAACGACACTATTATATTTAAGTGCCCGCAGCTGAAATGAAGTTTCAAACGACTATTTCCTACAATTCAGGGCCATGTGAATAGTATACTTATTTCTGAGAAATATCATAAAATCTAAAGCAAAAATATGATGTTATGGTTTATTTCATGTTTCAATTTCAAATAAAATATCTGCTCCTATTCATTTTAAGCATAACTGTACAAAACTCTTACAGTTCTTAAGGTATTCTAAAAAAAAAATAATTTTGATATTTCTTTTGGATGGATAAAGTCGGTATCAGAAATGAATACATACACGGTGTCCGGATTGAAAGTATCCAAAAGTTATGACTTATTAATACGGAAACTACCCATCAGAATGTAATAAACTGTTCATCCATGGATTAGAAAACCCTCCAAGACTGTTTGGGTCTAGTCCGATCGGCCGCACGTGCATCTATTATTCGGTAATCGCAGGCGATATATACTTGTTACACTGACTTCTTTAGTAAAGATGTGGACGCCACAGCAAAAGGTGCAGTGAGTACTTCGGTTAATGGAGTTTAAATCAGTCACGCGTGTACAGCGAACATAATAGAATGTCGTAACTGACTTGCCTAATATACTTATCAGGACTCCTACAAAATGAGTCACGCACACAATCGACAGTGTTTTCTATCACGAAAACTTAAAGACACTTGCCAGTTTGAGATACCAAAGTTCTCGTCTCTTTTAAAGTTCTTTCCCATTGGTGGATAGATTTTGATGTCAGAGGATCGACATTCCATTATGTCCGAACACGTCGCTGTACACGTGTTACTGACCACCTTTTGTTGTGGCGTCCACATCTTTACTAAAGAAGTCGGTGTAACAAGTTTATTGCCTGCGATTGTCGAATAATGGACGCACGTGCGGCCGATCGGACTAGACCCAAACAGTCTTGGAGGGTTTTCTAATCCATGGATGAACAGTTTGTTACATTCTGGTGGGTAGTTCTGTAATAATAAGCCATAACTTTTGGATACTTCAAGCCCGGACACCCTGTATTATTCTTGGGTTTATTACTGTGTTAACTTTTGTTTATTTGAGTTTAATTTTTATTGTGATCCTTTCAAAATCAAATAATGTAACAAATTTTTATTTTTTCCATCAAAACATGTTCTAGGCATACAGATTTACATTTATCCAATTACATTATTTTAAGTAAATTAAATTTATTTTGATTCAATGTGATATTTAAAAAAATAATATGAATTAATAGTTTTTTAGACTCCCATAAATCCAAACTTCACCGGAACTATTTGCACCTGCCTTATTAAAGATAATGCTTCCAACTTATAGCGTCCCTAAGAAAACGTTTTGTAAACTCATCACATGAACTCACTTACTGCATGGTACATGAGAAGGGTGTCAAACTCAAAAGTCTGACTTGGGACAAATAAATAAGGTTGTACTTAAGGTGGGCCGCAAAGGAAAACAAAATTCATAGAAACGTAGGTATATTTCGAATAATACATTATAATATATATATATATATATAAACATATATAAAAATTTAATATGTGCGTCCTGACCACTTAACATCTCTTTTCTGCTACTATCTATCCTATTTCAGGAGAAAAATTGATATTTTATTATATATTATTGTATTCCAATATATTGACCGGACCGAAAAAATGCTCAATGTAGGCCGCGAGTTTCATACCCCTGGTTTATGATATATTTTATATTTTAAAAATTTTAAAATCGAACTTTGTAACAGTTACTTTTGTAATATTCATAGAAATCTCAAATGCTTGATTGCATAAAGAATATTGTTAAATATTGACACTATTACTGTTAATCTATCATCAGTACCTGAAGAGGTAACTGAAAATATATTTAATACTTATTAGACAGTTAGTTCTAAATATGACCAAAAGTTTTACATCGATAAATCAATGTGTTTTTTTTTTAAAAATACTTATGATACAATTTTTTATTAGAGCTTTATTATTCTCTACTTGAAAATTATTGAAACTAACCATTAGCAGTGCCTTATAAATATGATTTATTAACTTTAAAAGAATGTTATTAACGCGCATTTTAGAAAACTGTAAAAAATTAACAGACCATTTGTTTATATTCATATAACTGATATTACAGTTTCTTAAGATATGTAAAAATTTAAATACCAAAAACAAATACATTCAAATTATCAATGCACAGGACGTTCAAAATTAGATTGTTTTTAAGTGTTGAACTTTTAGCCTTTATTGGTTCAATATTAATTTTCGTTCATGATATTGATATTAATTTCTTACATATTGTAATTCTCATATGTAAGCTCGCTGCTTCAGGATTCTATTTAAATACGTTTTTCAATAACTCTTTGCCAAAGGTTTACTATAATCTTATACATATAACAGAATACCCTTACAGTTCTTTCAAGAATCTAATTTTAGCGTTTGAAGACTGATTAATAGTTTGGAAGTTATTTATTCCGTACTAAGCCTAATTTGAATTTTAAACTTTCTTGAGTTAAATTGCAAATAAAACGTTCCATTTTATTTCTCAAGACCCGTATTGAACTTCAAAGTTCAAGATGCATTTGGAACGTTCACCCGAACGTTTCAAATGACTTTGAATCTCAAAAACATAACCTATGTAAATTACTTACGGCTTCATGATATCTGGTATAGAGACATTACCTGCTATATTATTGCTATTGCCAGTAACAAGGCTGAATCATCGACAATTGGGAGTGTTCCAACGGATTCCACAAAAGCTTCTTTGTATTCAGATCTCATTTTGAAGAACAGAATAACGCCTTGAACCTTTCATCGTGTTCCTCAAAGCCTTCCAGAACAAATTTATGTCGCGCGTGTCCGATCGTGTTTTGCTTACCTTATACGAATTTTTTATCGTATAATGTTATATGTTTACTTAAAAAAAGTTTTTCTGGTTTTTAAAATATCTAAGAATAAAACTTTTGATTATACTGATATAAATGATTCTTTAAACATCAAAGGAACAACCCTTATTTTGAATAAGATCTTGAATTTTTTCCCGGGTAATACATATTTCACTATTTTTGCTCAGCCTATTGAAAAAGTTTCTTAAAATACAAGGTTGTTCATGATTCCCACCAAAGTTTCGGAGCGATGTTGTAAAAACAAAACTATATAAGACGAATGGAGCAAAAAAGAACGAATGAAAGAAGATGGAAACAATCCGTTTAATTTGCATATTTTATAGGTGTTCTATATGTGAATTCTTGGTCATCTTAAGCTCATTTCGGGCCTTGGGCGCAGAAGATCTACTGGCACCCTTAGCACTGGCGGATCGAAATTTATAACCAGAAACTCTGGTTAAGTCCTGCTTATCCAGGCCACTGGGCACCCACCCCAAATGGCCAATGGATAAATCGGCACTGGTCACATGGCATACATCAATGCGATAGTCCAGTTTCGATCACAGTCTACTCAACATGGTACTAACAACCTTATTGGCAACACGGGGTATCTTTTTACAAGACAAATTTTCGTAACCCTTTTGCCGCTTAACACAAAAGGATCACTCGTGCTGTCAATAACATACTAGATAGTACCATGATGAGCAGTGTGGTAGAAACTGGACTATAGCTTCGATATATATGTCATGTTACCAGGGGTTCACAAATAGAACACAGAGGCACAGCTACTGCCGTATTAGCTGTATGAATGATACGGGGCCCCCAACATGTATAACTAGTGTAACTACAGCCCCACTAACAGAGCTCCCATATCTGAGAAAGGGCCCCGAAGAATTTTTGATACAGGACCCACTCAGAACTATCTACGCTAGTGAGAGCACAATTGTATAAAATATGTAATTAAAACTTGATTTTATTTCTGTATTATCATATGTTCTTTTTTGCTGTATTCGTCTCAATTTTATTACTACAGCGCTCCGAAACGTTGGAGGAAATTATAAATAACCCTGTATAATAAACGCATAACTCAGAAACTGTTCACCACAGTTCAAGAAAAGTCGTTAAAAAATAATGATTCCCCCCCCCCCTTTAAATAGAGGTCAATTTCGTATTAAGGCTGATATGAGTTTCGAATTTAAAGTGCTTTGAAATGAAAAAGAAGAAGAGGAAAAAAGGTATCAATTAAATTAAATTTAACAGCCACACCCTCTTAAACGGATAGTTTAGTTTTTAAATGAGTTATTTTAGTTTGTTATTAAAAGAATATGAAAAAAACGATAAATAAAAGAAAGTAAATAAAAATCTAATCCAAGCAGCCACACCCTATAAAAAAGACAGTGACATTTACAAATGTGTGATATTTTTAGTTTGTAGGTCAGTTGTATAAATTATTATCTGTATGCTATTTTGGTAGTGTTTAATACTTATATATTTAAAACATTCTTAATTACTATGAAGTAGCGTTAATGCAAAAACTTTATTTTAATTCAGACGAGATATCTTGAAATATATACCCTTAAAATGTGTGTATTACAGTTTTAAAGATTTCAAAAGATACTATAAAAAGGAAAAGAAGAAAAACGTTAAAAAATTGATATTCGAGTAACATTCTATGGAGATGTAGAATTCTAATTCATTTTGGAATATCAATTTATTTAACTATTGCCAAATAAATCAATGTTTAATCAAATAATTCAAAGTATTTAATACCAACAGACAATATAGTTATTTTACGCATTAACACTGATTTTAATACACATTTAAGGTAATGATTCTAAACTTTTCTGGTTACTTCGATTTTGTTGTTCTGTCATATCTAATTTCAGGTTTGATTATTTTTATTTCAATTACAAAAGGAAATTATATTAGCCATGCATTTAGGATACATTCCAATTTTTTTAAATGTTTGAATAATTCTTTGATTACGCAAAAAGAAAAAAATTATTACATCTGATGCTTATATGAAGAATATGATTGCATTATGGAGACATCCTATATAAGCTCAACTTTAAAAATAACTTTTTATATATTTTTGTACGCTAGTGACATTGAATACATAAATTAAACTCGGTGCTTTCAAAAAAATACTTATTTAAATTATTCCAACACAAGTATAAAACATAAAAATTTGATACGCAAATAGAAGATTAGTTTCTCAGCTTTCGATAAAAAATATATTTTGTCAATTTTTTTTTTATATGTAAATATCGAGTTCTTGTGAAACTTTGAGTCAATGAAGACTATAAATGAATTACATAATATATATAATACACCCCTTAATAATCCAGCCTTTATTTTCTTTACATAATATTTTTCTTTTCCGATCATATTTATATAATATTTCTATCACATAAACATATTTATAATCATACTAGCTTTCATGGCCCGGCGTTGCACGGGCTTATACCGAGGGTATAACTTAATCCCCATGTTAATTTCCTCCTTTCTTTCTGACGCCAACATTTTGTGTGTGGTTTTGACGCGTACGATGTGAGTGCATGACCCGTGAGTGCGTGTCATGGCTTTGTCGCTTAACATTTTCCCTTCTCTTCACAAATTCAACACTTCCAATATTATTTTTCGAAATTACTTTGATTTCTTTGTTTCTTTCCTCTCCGCTTAGCCCGGCGTTGCACGGGCTTTTACCGAGTGAATAACTTCATCCCCATGGAAATTTCGTGTTTCCCTCAGGCCGATAGCTCTTATGTGTGCGATGTGAGTGATTTCTTTAACTATGTCATTAAGACTCCCTTTTTCGAAATTTGTTCTTGCGTTGGTGTGGTGTTCTAATTGTTAGAGATAGGTGAAAGCGCAGGTGTCGTCCTCGTCACTTGACCATGGTTGAAAATTTCGAGGTCCATCGCCAATAACCCTCGAATAGGCGAACAGTGCGAATCAAAAATCACTCACTCAGTTTTCAGTTCTTTCGTTGCAATTTTTTAGTCCCCGGAAACGAAAATGTAGCCTTTTTAAAGATAGTTGTATGTTGAAAAAAGACAGAAAAGTAGAAATTTTTCAAATTTCACTACTATTTTAAATATTGAAGTAAAATTGTGAGGATTTTTTGAAATATTCGACACACGGGAAAAATGTTTCATGCAATTATCTTTATAAAAGAAGAAATTATTAAATGATTGTTTTAAGTATTTTGAGTGTTTTATTAAAATTTGTTTCGAATGCATAACATACTGCCATGGAAATTCACCTTCCTTTATCAAAGTTCCTGGTATGTGTGTGATTCCTTTATATAAACGTCACTACAATTCCCTTTTTCGAAAAAAAAAATATCTTCCAGATCTTACTAATGTCAAACATGTTTCAGTTCTCTTTCTACTGCATTGTGTTACAGTGGCTTATTTGAGTGTAGAACTATTTTCCCCCTGACTCTCCCCTCAGATATAAGATTTATCTTCAAGTTTCTATTCATGACATGTCGAAAACAATATTGCTTTAGTAAAAAAATAATAAATTTAAACAATAAAAGAAAACTATTTTGATGCTTGAGTAAAAAAAAAGTCATCATTTTTTAATAATAGATAATTTTTAGGAATCTAAAATAATAAAATAATTTTCAGGTTTTCATTAATCAATCAATCGCTACTTACAGTTAGCTTAAAAATGTCTCTCTAGAACGTACTGATTGGAAGGAAATCCAAACTCTCTTTAAATAACCGGATATTTATTTACAAAACCTATCTTCGCCCCATCTTAACGTATACATGCCCCATTTGGGGATCTGCCAGTAACACACAATTAAATGATATTCAAAGACTTCATAATAAACAGGTACATCCCAAGATCTGTTCTCCACGAAGAACTTTGTGTTGAACCCATCCACACCCTAATAGCGAATCTTTCCTCAACTTTCCATTCTGCAATCCATTCTGCAACTTTCCATTCTGCAATCATGACAACCCAACGATTAGCTCTCAATCTAACTTCATGAACCAGCCTCACCTCATGTACCGTTTGCCTCATAGTGCAACGAAGATACTACCTGATTTCTAAGAATTCCCCCCCCCCCATGCTGTTAAACGTAACGAAAACCCCCTTTTCGGATTGAAGAACGAAACGAAAAAGTTGTTTTGCGTTTCTACGGAAACAATGTTCCACCTCCCCCCACCACAGTTTTAGCTTAGGCGAACCTATCATTCTCACTTTATTTTACATACATTATCTCTTAGGTATACTGTGTAACTGAAGTAGAAGCCTAGCTACCGCTAGGCTGGCACTGAGGACAAATATTTATTCCAGGCTCTAGAACGTATTTTTATCCAAAATAATAGCCGTTATACCTTTTATTAACAAATAATTAATTTAATAAGGAAATAATAGAAATATTCATTTGATTTTAAAAAATATATTAATTTAAATCCACATTATCTATAAATAATAATAAAAAAATTCTACAGATAGCTCTTGAAACGTTTGGATGTTTGATTAAACATATGTAACTGCTAAGAAAAACACTATGTAAAAAACCTAGTTATAAGTACACATTCACTGAAAAAAATCATTCAAAAAGAAAATAATACTATCTGATAAAAACATTTAATTTTTTTAGTTTTTTCCCGGAAACGAAACTGTAGCATTTTTAAAAATAGTTGTATGCTGAAAAAAGAACAGAAAGTATAAATTTTTCAAATTACAAAATTTCACTACTATTTTAATTCTTGAAGTAAAATTGTGAGAATTTTATGAAATATTTGACACGGGGGGAAAAAAGTTTCATGCAATTACGCATTATTTTAAAGTAAACTATAAGTTTTATGAAAGAGAACAAAAATTACGATACTGATAAATATTTTAAATGAATCTCAGAAATGCATTGAATGCATTTTAATTTTAAAAAAATATATTAATTTAAATCCATTATCAATAAATACTAATAAAAAAAATTCTACAGATAGCTCTTGAAACATTTGGATGTTTAATTAAACATATATTAGTGTTAAAAATCCACTTTTGGGGGAAAACCTAGTTATATGCTAACATTCACTGAAAAAAACATTAAAAAAAAAAAAGAATACTATTTGATAAAAACATTAAATTTTTTTAATTTTAATTTTATAGTTTTTCATTCCACTCTGTGTTAAAATTATTTAAACACGTATCTGCGGAAAAAATTATATTATACAAAACTAACTTATTAATTATTTTTAATAAAATTGATTAAAAATGCTCATTTAGCAATTAATTGTGACATAGTTTTCGGCATTTTACTTTTTTAATCACTGTTTCTAAATATCAATAAACTTTTTAAAAATCATTTTCTTTTAAATTCATCGATATTTATAAAATACAAAACTATAACTTATTAATATTTTTACATTAAAATTGATTAAAAATATTCATTTAGCAATTAATTGTGACATTCCGTTTGCTTAAATAATGGCAGCACTGAAAATTTACGTGGGAAAAATAAACAGAAATGAAAGCTTCTTGTTAGGAATTGTTGAAAAAGATAGAAATTACTTTGAATGATTAAAAATCAAAAAAAAACCTTTTTTAAGGCAAAAAAAAAAAAAAATGAAAAGTACATTAAAATAACAGAGGATCATGTTAAAATAAGTATTTATCAGTAAAATTAATTTACGTGGGAAAAATAAGCAGAAACGAACAAAATGAAATTCGCTAGATTCGAACCCAGACATAAGAAAGAATTAAGATACTTTGCGAAAGCGGCGCGTTAGACAACCACGCCACGCAGATTAGTAGCAGAAAAGAAAATAGGCAATAATAATGAATGGTCGGTTCAAATTGAATTTAATTTTTAATTGAGGGGATCCATAGGATATTCACATAACGATTGAAAGATTTCGATTGAAGATTACATTTAAATGTATTGCAAAAAATTTATTGATTTTTGATATTTTAAAAAAAAAGCAATTAATAATAAAGAATATATAATACAAACATAGCTTTTTTTTTTCTAAGGAATTTATACCTATTTAACTGACTATTTCCAAAAAAAAAAATTTCGAAATGGGTAAGTTCTTCGATTTTATTAAGAAATTATATGTAAAAAAAAGAAATATACATTAGGCATTATTTTAAAGTAAACTATAAGTTTTATGAAAGAGAACAAAAATTTCGATACTGATAAATATTTTAAATGAATCTCAGAAATGCATTGAATGCATTTTATCATCTTAATCTGACATATATAGTTGATAAAATACATCTTTCACTCGCATTTTTTTTTTTACTCGCCAAAGTTACTGATTTCCTCCTGTTTAAGGCAGAATTTTTTTAGTGTAACCCTTGAGTTAGAGCGGTCGAAGGCGAAACAGGTCTGAAGTCTTTGGCGCAAAGCTAATTTTCGACGCCAATGTTTGGCTAAATGTAAAATCGCGTATTTTAAATTATTTTAAAAATCATTACCTTCATTTTAAGGGCATAATTTTTACGTTAATGCTCTCAAACATCACCAACTATTTGCAAAAATAACGTACTTTGAAATAAAAATGTACAAATTACTACTTTTTAATTTATTTCTCAGAAAAACATAAGTTTACGAAAATCACAATTTCTTTTTTAAAATCCGTACTTTTGAAGCAATTTTTTCAATCTTCGTATATGTTACGGATAATATTACTGTACACACGGAAAAAAGATTTTGTGAGATTATCTTCATAAATGACGAAGTTATTCAATGTGAAGTAAAAATTAAGACTACTTTTTAAAAATTCTTTAAAAAAAAGTTTTGGGAATTTTATTTTTTAAATGAATGGTTCTAAAAGAGAAAGGCTTGAAATTAATTAGTGTAGAATATCGATTTAATAACACGAAAAGTAATTCATACCCAACGATTTAGAAATAATTTTCATAAAAACGCATCAGTTTTAACACTATTTTAAAAAATTCGAAAAAAATAGAAAATATCGTTATTTTACAAAAAAAATTACACCGTGTTGTGGCGAAATAAATGATCTTTCCGATTCTGTAATTATTTTTTGTCTAATTTCGACACCGAAAATCGGATGACAATTTTAATATGGTGGAAAACGTAAGATTACCGCTCGGCCGAAACGGAAGGGAAGTTCCGCCAAGTAAGCAACCGGCAGGAGTAAAACAATTCGGCGTTTTAAGGTTTTTAATTAATATCTTTTTAACTAATTAGAATATCGGAATATAAATAGGCAATACGGCTTCCCCGGAAAATTCCCGATCTTTTGGTACCTTCCGCGACTTTCTGCGTGGTGCTGTTCGTGAGAAGATAGACGCACATAGATAGATACATAGATACATAGATACGTTTGTTTACCTTCGAATTTTAATAGTGTAAGATACTAAATTTCTATAAATCTAATAAAGCAAAGCAATAAATAGATGTATAACATTACAGTACAGTGGTGTAACGTACACCCCCGCATTGTGGGGGGGGCAGATGTTCTAGGGGGCCCAAAGCCTGACTGACACCAAGTACGTATTTGGGCTTAGGACCCAAAACCTGATTTTACAGGACCTGATTTTACAATTACGGAGGGGGCTTGTATTCTTCGCTACGCCACTGTTAAAGTATAAGCCAGAACTAAGATAGCCATATACACCGTCGAGCCGAAACATTATGAACACATCCACATTTTTCGATGATCTCGTCTGGAGGACGTGGAAGCCACGTGAATTAGAGAGAATGGTATTTAACTGCTGCTGAAGGTGCTATCATTCTTGTACTGACCTTTGAGAAAGAGGGAAGAAGCGGCTGGTCTATGCGAATTTATAAGAGGGCATATTGTAATGACCCAAATATTCGGAACGAGTTATCTCCAAAACAACAGTACTGGTAGGTTGCTTGTGTTCTGGTGTTTTTAATATTTATGCAAAATGGATAAATAACGGTAAAACCAAAAGTAGACACGTAGCTGTTGGACGTCCACGCGTCATCAAAAAAGGGACGTCGGAAATTGTTCGCTTAAGGCAAAATCGGTGCCAGACAGTGGCACAGCTGACAACCAAAATCAATGCAGGCCCATGTGCAAGTGTTTCGAAAAATACAGTTCAGTGTACATTGCTAGTACGAAGCTACACAGCAAATGTCCCATTCGTGGGTCTCTGTTGACGAAGCATCACTGCCAACTACGCCTAGAATGGGTTCAGAAACATTAAGACTTGACCATAAACAAGTAAAATAGAGTTTTCTGGTTGAATGAATCATGATTTCTCATTCATCCCTTCGATGATTGTGTCAGGGGCCATCATCCATAGTCGAACAACTGCCCCCTCCATGTACACAGACTGGTGATGGCAGTATTATGCTTTGAAGAACATTCTCATGGGTGACTCTGGAACCTTTAGTTCGGGCAGATGGAAACATGAAAGTTGTTAACTATTTGAGCATAATTGCGGATCAGTTGCACCCTAATATAGAGTCTGTTTCCCCAATTGGAAAAGTAGGGATCTACCAGCAGGATAGCGTCCCCTGCCAAAAGTCTAGAATTGTGTTAGAAGGGTTCGAGGAGCATAAAGATGAATCTGATTAATATCCTGGCTACCTAACTCGACGGATCTTAATCTGATAAGGTATATTTGGGTTATCATAGAAATGCAGCTCAAAGATCAAACATCTTCATGTCGGAATATCTCAACTTTACGTGACCACTGTTAACACAATTGGTACAACCTGTCTCCAGTCATCTACCAAAAACTTGCGGTATTCATGCCAAGGCGAGATGCAGCTATTATGCAGATAGAGAGTAGGGCAACGTGTCATTGAGTAGGTGTTTATAATGTTTTGGCTCTTCGATGTAAAATATTTAAGTAGTTTTATCGAATATTTCTGAATAATTTTTTTACTAAAATAAAAAAGGAATATATTTTTGAAATAAAAGTATCAATATATTATTGTAATATAATTATTTTCCAAAATAAATTTTTATTTGTATCTCTCTACATATCAAAGGAAAAAAACTTCAGTAGATAAATTAATTATATTTATTTTATATTGATTGCAGCATCTTAACTTTTATAGAATAAATATTGTTCCCAACTGGCAACAATTAATAGGCTCATAAACAATAATCGGTTTATTATATACATATTTACTCTTGTTGTAAACCTTTTTACTCTCTCGTCTAATAGAATGCTTTGTAATACATCATATTACCATTTAAGATAAGCATGATAATGAGAATATGTCTCTAGGCCAAGAGACAACAGGATTATTCCGGCTTATATGGGAGCAACTAGTAGCTTATGGTCGTTTATATGAGATAAATTAGTCCATGCATAAATATTGATGGATATATTCAAGTAGATAAATTCGCTAGACTTGCTTCAGAGTGTCCTCTGTTTTAATAAGAATTATATATGTCTTTCATTCGATAACTAGTTATAGACAGTACCAATTTGCCTCCCAGCTAGTATCGAGTCATTTCATTATCTATTTATGATCACTCCCTTTTAAGTTACCTATAGTAATAATTCTGTAATTCGGGATTTAAATGAATTTTATAGATCTGGTTTTAAATCCATTTTTCATTTACTAAGTGAAACAATTTAAAAATTAAATCTTCTACGCAATTGTTCCATTTCAAAATATAAAATAAAAACTGGGTTTGTAATATGTAAACTTTTTAATTGGCTATTTTTCTCTCTCTCATTTGTATATTGCCTATCTTTCAATTTGCATAAGGAAATATGGTTTTAAAGTATATAATACAGCGTTTCTCCAAATGTGGGGCGCGCCCCCTTAGTGGGTCGTGGTAAATCTATTAGGGGGCGCGAGCATATTGAAAAGTCGGAAACAAATGGTTATTTAAGAAAATTATTAATTTATGGGAGGTAAAACAAAGAAAATACATCCTGACATAATAAAAAATAAAATACACATTTACAACTGATGTAATACACATAAATTAATCAATACCTCGCAATGTATTTTATAATTAATTTAACAATACTAAGAACAAGTTTAATAATTACCAGTGACCCCATGGCTTGTCATATTAAAAAGTATAACCAAAAATTATATTTATCTTGATAATTTGTACGGCTTATAATTAACCCCCTAACTGCTGGTTAAAAGTCACGCGGTTCGCTCTCAAATGCCACCGTTTTCCACATAGGTTCGCGTATGTAATGTATTGGGGGGGGGGAGAGAAAAGGAATAAATAAGCAAATCACACATCTGAAATAAGTAAATCCTTCACAAACACTGTCAAAGTCCTGTTATTGCATTCCAAAGGCTTCGGAATAATTTTATGGATTGTTGTGCATAGAAAAGATCGTACCACGGAAAGACGTATATATACGTCCGGAGTAATTATCACTTTGGTTGAGCGAGACGTTTATATACGTCGGTGGCCCTTAAGAAGTTAAAGTAGTGTAGCGTCAAGTGCTTTAGTGTCAAAGTATAGTATAATTGAATTCGATACATCGTTATTGTATGGAGGGGGTGTGATGAAAGTTATGATTTAATATTGGGTCGCAAATTATGAAAATTTTGAGAAGCACTGATCTAATACATTATTAAAATCGATTTTTTTCCTTTCTGCTACCAGTTGTCAAGTATTTTAGCTTGCATAAGTCTTATAAAAACGAAAAAAATTCATGGGCAAATGGTGAAAATTGCAATTCAGCTGATACTTTTGGATGTTCAAAACATAATTATATGTTAAGTAACATTCTTTTATATTTTGAGAATTTTAAATATAAAACTATGTAAAAACTATACCTAAAAATGCCAGCCATTGAAGTGCATCTCAAATACAATATTAAATTTTTATTTGAACCATCTCGAAATAATCAAGAAAGAATATTTCGTTGGATCCAAAAAATGTTTTAAGATTTTATATGTAGTTCAGAAAATCTTTTAAGAATTTCGAAAAAAATTATAGATTTTTTACTTAAGTTTTAGACAGCACGTATCTATTGTTTTCCAGGTTAAAAAAAGTACAGGTTTCCTAAAAGATTTTCTTTTAAAAAGTATTTTACAATTTTTTATGTTTCAGACTATAAATTTTACAGAAGTCTATGCTTGTTTATTAGTTTAAAAAAAGAATTTCACTTAGAAAATTCTCAAATAAATTGTACTTAGTGAAAATTTCAAGAGTTTCCAAAAAATAGCACTTTTACCCTGAAGCATTTCTCTTAAAACTATTGCTTAAGTTTGACTTTATCCCTAGAGAAAAAGCTGGTGGATTAGTTTTAAAGGGATTTTATCTCAATCTATATAATTCCCAAATAAATTATTGTATTGTTTGTATTTTTACGTAACATAAATTTTCTGTGATCTATATTAAAAGTACTAAGAATAAATTTTATACTACTCAAACTTATAATCCAAATTCCAAAATATAATTAAAACATATAATAAAGTTCTCTTTTTAACATGAAAAATTTAGTATGGTGTGTGTGTGTGTGTGTGTGCGCGCGTGTGTGAGAAATAAGCGCATTTTATTTCTTTTCCAAAAAAGGGCCCCCAAGGAATCTTAAGAGTGGACCCACTCAAGACTTAACTAAGCCAGTGATATATATATACACTGAAGAGTCAAAAAACTGGTACATCTGCCTCATATCGTGTAAGACCCCCACGAGCACGCAGAAGGGCCACAAAATGACGTGACAGGGATTCGATTAATGTCTGAAGTAGTCCTGAGGTAATTGACGCCATGAATCCTGCAGAGCTCTCCATAAATCAGTAGGAGTAAGAAGGGTGGAGATCTCTTCTGAACAGCACGTTGCAAGGCATCCCAGATATATTTAATAATGTTCATGTCTGGGGTTTTGTTGGCCAACGGAAGTGTCTAAATTCAGAAAAGTGGTCCTGGAGACATTCAGTATCAATTCTGGACGAGAATGGTGTCGCATTGTCCTGCTGAAATTCCGCAAATCCTTCGGAATGTACAATGGGCATGAATGGGTGCAGGTGATCAGACAGGATACTTACGTAGCTGTCACCTACCAGAGTCATATCTAGACGTATCAGGGGTCCCATATCACGCCAAATGCACAAGCTCCATACCATCCCAGAGCCTCCACCAGATTGAACAGTCCCCTGTTGACATGTAGGGTTCATGGATTTATGAGGTTGTCTCCTTTCCTGTACACTTCCATCATCTCGTGGCCGCGGTAGCCAAGTGGTATAGGCATCAGATCGTGGCTAGCATGTCATGAGTTCGATACCAGTACCACTGAAGACCCACCGTGTAGGGGTGTGATGCACGTAAAATTTGTCGAGAGCTCAAACATCCTCCCGTTGGTGTGGTGTGGTAGTTAGGAGAGGGGAGTGCCAGCTCAGGTGTCGTCCGCGTCACTTGACCGTGGTTCAAAATTACGCGGACCGTCCCCCAAAGCCTTCGTGTAGCTGAACAGTGGAACGTTAATATTCACTCACTCACTCACCATCTCGATTCAATTGGAAACGAGACTTCGCCAGACCAGGCAACGTGTTTCCAGTCATCAGCAGTCCAATGTCGATGTTGATGGGCCCAGGCAAAGAGTAAAGCTTTGTGTCGTGCAGTGAACAAGGGTAGATGAGTGGGTCTTCGGCTGCAAAAGCCCATATCGGTGATGTTTCGTTGAATGTTTCGCATGGTGACACTTGTTGATGGCCCAGTATTAAAATATGCAGCAATTTGTGGAAGGGCTGCACGCCTGTCATGCTTAATGATTCTCATCAGTCGTCGTTGGTCCCGTTCTTGCATGATCTTTTTCCGGCTGCAGAGATATCCTAGATATATTTTACCGGATTCCTGATATTTACGGTACACTCATGAAATGACCGTACGTGAAAATCCAAATTTCATCACTACCTCGTAGATGCTATGTCGCATCTCTCGTGCGCCGACTATAATACTACCTTCAAACTCACTTAAATCTTGATAACCTGCAGTTGTAGCATCAGTAATCTATCTAACAACTGTGTCAGACACTTGTTGTCTTATATAGACTCTGCCAACCGTAGTACCGTATTCTGATTGGTTCCATATCTCTTTAGTTGCATACGCATCCCTGTGCCAGTCTTTTGGCTCATCAGTGTACTATACTATAATACGACATTAGAATTGCAACACCAAGGAAGAGTAACCATAAGGCGAAGAAACTCTTGTGATCAAAGAGAGACAGTAACGAACAATAAGTAATGCTCATTTTGAAATGATACGCATGACACAGAGCGAGAACAACGTCAGCTCTGTAGACTGCGGGCCACCGCCAATGGAGATACATGAAGATATCTAGGGGCAGAGTAAATGAGATGTCACCATGAGGGTTGGCCTTCATTCCCTGTTCGTTTTCTGAACATGGCGATAGTAGAACATAAAGTGTTGCTGAATCCCATCCCAGACGTACTGGATTGGTCAGAAACCAGAGAAGAATGGTGGCCAAAGAAGCATATGTACATCTTACTGAACAAGTTGGCTGATGGTGTAATGTGAGATCGGGCACTATTAGGCTGCTGGTAAAGGACATTGGGTACTACCCGAAGAAAGAAAGAGGAGGGTCCCCAACAGCAGCACATCCTTCCTGTATCGTTGGGTCATCATACTGCTATGAATGCGAACTAGAAGGGACCTACTATCATATGCGATAATGTCTCAAACTATGATGCCACTTGTTCGTGGACCGTCCCACAGTTACGACTGGATTGAACTTGTCACTTCGTCAACATTACACTCGTACATGGTGACTGTCATTAGCAAGAATCATCTGAGAGAAAATGTGTATGTACCATTACAACATCCACGTCGTTCTAGCCTGACACCATTGCAAATGAAATCATTTCAGCTGTAGAGTTAATGGCAGTCTTCTTAACAGACACTATGAATGCAGAGCATTAGTAATATATTGGGGGATAATGTTCTGGTTGAAACTAGAACATTAAGGGTATCTACAAAGGAACAGTAAAAGTGGTTTTGCAAGGTTTCCACCGCGTGAATGCGTTGATACATGCAGTAGATCAGGTTGCACCAGCACTCCTGTAACTTGCCGATTTTTTTGCTTCAACCACCTTTGCCACAGACTGTGTACCGTGACCACGTTAAAGTGGACGTCAGCTGAAATTTGATATATGAACCAACCTGTCTTCATTAGTTCAAACACGATTCCCTTTGTAAAATTGTCTGTCTGTTGAAACTCCCTCTTTTGACGACGGCCTGGCTTTCTTCGTTATTAAACGTGTTCTCTGTGATAAAAGTAGGTGTTTATTAACTTTGCACTCTGAAGCTACACTTGAACTATTGGTAATGCACCTTGTAATTTTTAACCACGGTCAAGTAATGAGTACAACATTTCATTCTTCAAACTTTTACACCACGCCAGTCTTCTGAGATAAGAAAATTCACCGACGATTTCCTTGACAGAAATAATGGTACTGATTCTGCTCATTCTGTACAAGTTCCTTCCCATACATCCTATTCAATATGTCTCGGGATGCTGCAGATTTCACGTCAGTTGCATTTGGTGAGGTGCACATGATCTAAAATTTGCATAATTTTCTAGCCACTCCTTTGGTAAAATAATCTTCCCCTGGATATCTACAGAGTATCTGTTATAGAAGGCCTTTATTATTTTTAGCCGTGTACTCGTAAGACCACTATTTATTGCTGTTAAAATCTTCCATTGCATTCAATGGGGAATTGGTAGATGGCGGTACACATGTTCATTGACATCAAAATATGTTCTTCACTAGTATTACCTAAATACTCCTAACCCCTCAGGGTATTCTCCCTAAAAATTGGGGTGGAACTGAGCTAAGTCGTACTATAGTGCTCAAAGCTGCGACTAATGGCAGGCATACAATTTAGCCTTTTGCCATGAGGAATTTCGTGGAACTCGATCTGTCACTGCCGATCAGGTGACATTAGTAATAACAATACAATAAAGAGCAAGGGTATGTGCACTTTTTAACATCAAAAAGTTATTTTCAAAAATACACAAATACACCATCGCTACTTTCTTAAATTAAATATAACATTGACAAATGTTGTAAAGACATTAAAATGTATTCATTCAAAGGTATGAAAATAAATATGTGTATATTTAAGTCCGTCATAAGAATCAATATCTTTTTTAAAGAGTGTAATTGTTTGTATTTATGTAGACTTGGAAATACAGTAGAACGTCGTTTTTCCGAACGTTTATAATCTGGAGCGTCAAATATCCGGACCAAAGTCCGGATACGTCTTCGAACAGTGCAATGCTCAGCAGTTGTTTCGCGTGAGGTTAAAAGTGACGGGAAAAACCAAGGTGAGGGATATTTGGGGAATTTCATTTGTGTGATTTGGTAAACATCTGCGCGGAATATTAGGTCAGTTTGTTTTCAAGTGAGGGAGTGTATATGTGCTCTTTTGTTGAGTTTTGTTGATGAAGAAACCAGGATGGGGTATGCGATGCAGAAGACTGGACTTCAAATGCTAAATGATGACGAGATTGTGACTTCCGTGGAAGAATCCGACCCTGTCGACGATGAAATGGATGAAGACGAAGACAAGAACAAACGAAAGTAGAAAAGGTCCATCAAATGCTGACGCGTTTTTTGCATTAGAGACAGCTATGGAGTGGTACGAACAACAATCAGACTGTTGTCCTATTCAACTACTGCTGCTCAAGAGAATCAGAGACCTTGCAGCGAAAAAACAAAGGTGTACAGTCGTACAGCGAAAAATAAGTGATTATTTTTCACAATAAAGGTAAAATTTCGACATTTTGCACCTATTTTGCTTTTTCTTCAAGTACGCTTCCCGTATGGGATGATTTTCAATATTCGTATAGTGTCTGGTTCCATATACTGCATGGATCGTATTCGGTTTTCGGTTATCCGAACGGTGACCGGTCCGAATTGATTCGGATGAACGACGTTGTACTGTATAGGGAATATAAGAAGTTTTCGGTATGATATTTCTAATATATATTTATTCCAATTTTGAACTGATAAAAGTTAGAATTAACTGTCATGTTTCCAGCTTAAGTTTCTTAACTTAGTAATGTTTTCTTCAAAAATGGAGTAGTGGGGGATTTCTGGATTCCAAGTCTTCTCAAAATTAGTTCTGCTTTAAAATGCTTTTTAAAGAATTTTTAATTTTTTAAATTGTTTCCACAATTTTTTAATGAGCATCTTAATTTGTTTTATTAACTATAATTCATAGTTTGAGGAAGCAAAATTTATCAAACAATATAGAATCATAAAATTTGAATATATGGTCAATAATATTAGTAAATGTGTTAAAAATGTGTTATCAATAAAATTTTAAAGTGATACTTCCTTCCCTCATCAGTAAGAGTAAATAAACTTATAATTACTCCCAAGTTAAAAATCTTTATTTTAATGGTCTAACAAGTTAATATGATTTTTCTAGCACTTTTTAAACTATGTTGGAAAGATAATTAATTTGTGGAGTTAAGTTATTTTTTAGAATGTGTGAGACTAAAATTCCCCTTTTATAGAATTCAATTTAGGAAGAACATTCACTTTTTTAATAAAAATAATAAATTAATAAAAAAATAATTTAAATATTTTGTGAAAAAATCAACTTTACCCATATATGTAATAACGTAGTTTTTTTTTTAATAAAGCTATAACCATATTAAACTATATATATCTTTACAAAGATATATTTAACTATATTATAGTAAAGTGACAGGTTATTAACGAGAAGCTTTGAGTTATACTAAAAGAAAAAAATCTTAAGTACAATCACACTGGCTGCTATATATATATATTACACAACCTACTTATAAAAACTGTCAATCAATGACAAGAAAATGAAGCTTTGAAGTAAAGTATGCCATAAATCCACCACGAAAAAAAATAAACTTCTTGAGAAGCATATTTACTTATTATATTATTTTTATGGCAGGGATATTTGGTATTAAATAGTAATCCAATTTACCATTTTCCTTAACATTATTTTTCGCTTAGTTCTAGTAATATGTTCAAATTATTCTTAGGGATTTTTTAGTGATAAAATATTTCCTGTCTTAACTGTAAGTTTAAGAGTATCAAAGAAATTTCAAAAGCTTTTTCGCTTCATTTTTACAAATTTATTTAGAAAAACGAATTCTAATAAATAGAACTGGAGAGGAGAGAGAGAGAGAACATAAGTATTAAACTCTTTATCGGTACGATTTAATTGACAAAAATCTATCAAAATATCAAATCAAATTTTTTAGCCTAAATTTATTGCTTATATATTTTTCTATAATCTCTCAAAATTTGAAAGCTATAACTTAACTAATGTTAATAGTTAAATATTGTTAGTAGTTACTATAAGTAAAGTATAATGTTAATAGTTAATAATTTCAATAATGTTAATAAGCTAATTAACGTTAATGTTAGGAGTTAATTAGTTATAATAACTTTTATGTCTATTTTTTTTATTAGCATTCCAATGGCAAATAAAAACTTTAAACTGATTTATCTCAGAAAGAAAAATAACTTCCAGAAAATCCGGCGTATAACGCGCACCTATATTTTCAAGCTGCATTTTTTAATTTGAAGGTATATTTGCCCTATAACGCGCACCTATATCTTCAAGCTGCATTTTTTAATTTGAAGGTATATTTGCCCTATAACGCGCACCTATATCTTCAAGCTGCATTTTTTAATTTGAAGGTATATTTGCCCTATAACGCGCACCTATATCTTCAAGCTGCTTTTTTTAATTGAAGGTATATTTGCCCTATAAAGCGCACCTATATTTTCAAGCTGCATTTTTTAATTTGAAGGTATATTTGTCCTATATCGCGCACCTATATTTTCAAGCTGCATTTTTTAATTTGAAGGTATATTTGCCCTATAACGCGCACCTACATTTTCAAGCTGCATTTTTTAATTTGAAAGTATATTTGCCCTATAACGCGCACCTATATTTTCAAGCTGCATTTTTTAATTTGAAGGTATTATTGCCCTATAACGCGCACCCTCTTTTTTACGAAGAAACCTAAAATGTAGTGTACAATGCTCTTAGGTTTTGAAGTCATTTATTCGAGGTATTATTCCAAGCCTTAAAAAAAAAGTAGTATATTTCTAAAACAAGAGAACCCTTTAAGTTCATAAGGAATGTCATTTCTTTTGAATAAACAGTATTTCGATAAAAGTAGAAGACTAATTTTTTTATGCTCATCTCTTTTTTTAAAAAAACTTTAAATTATCATTTTATATCCGGCGCATAAAGCGCACCTGTAAATTTCGATCTTATTTTTTGTGTTCAAAATGCCTTTTATACACCGGATTTAACGGTAATTTGTCTTCATTTAAAATGCTAAAGCTGTTTTCCTATTATGCCAAATGCTTTTTATTTTCTAACTCTTGTTATTAATACATGTAGCAAAATTTGGTATGCAAAAAATAGTAGCATTTAGAATAAATGTATTTCTCAAGGAATTTTCAATAAACACCCGTATATATATATATAAAAAGGTATTTTACGGAAATCAATCATGTTATTGCAAAGCCCATAACAACTTTTGTTGTACATAGTTCGACGTGCTTTTAAGTCAAATTTTATATGTCCGTTAATTATTATAAAGGAAAATAGCATTTTAAAGTCACTTCATAAATTTTTAAATTTTCCCTTAAAAAATTCAATGATTAGCTTTTTGAGGAATTTTAAGTTCAAAAACTGTTTTACATAATACATCTATGTAGGGAGCAACAAAAAAAATTTCTGAAAACCATTAAGGTCTACTTGCGACAACTTTTTTTTAATAAAAATGGAGATATGGGGATTTTTTTTTGTATGTTTTAGATTTATTTAGTACATTTTTAGAAAAAAATATGCTAAAATTAAGAAGAGAAAAAGAAATTATATATTTTTACTAAAGTGGGAAAAAATTGGTAAAAATTTACAAAAAATTACATAAACGGGGCCCGTTCTAAACAAAAGGTTTATGAAAAAAATTTCGATTTTGATGTGTTGCTTTGCTATTCATTTTTAAAATGGCCTTCAGGATAAGAAATATTTTAATTTTTAGAAAATCTAGAACACTTTATCTTAGTATTATATAAAATTTCTTAAGAAAACAGTGATTATATTCGCATAAGGGACTGTAAATTTTGTAATAAAACCGTGATTGATAAATTTGAAGGTTAAAACACTTTTACTATTACACAGAACATACACAAAAAAATTTCAGTTAATTATTTCAAAACTTTTTGAGCAATTGCTGCCCTGTTTGAACATTTTAAAAAAAACACACATTTTGAGTAAAGCGCATTTTAAAGTATGACATTTTTCTTAAAGTAGTGGCATCTGCTTTCACTAAAACACTTGTAGTTTTCGTTCTATTGAACGTAAAATGATAAACTTGGTATTTTTATAAAGCTAATAAGATAACCTATAAAATAAAATCATAAAAAATTGTCAGTTTATGACAAAATTAACAATTTTAGGGTTTTTGGATAGTTTAAATCATAAATTTTGTTATAAATCGTATTATGTCCCATTCAGTTTATAATATTTACTTATTAAAATTTCAATAAAAACTTGCAATTGAATGAATTGTTCATAGAATAATGAACAATAGAATAACTATAAGAAACAAACATGAGATTCATGCGTAATTAAGAAATAAAAGGTTTTTAATACGATAAGATTTTTAATTTTTTGACACTTTTTAAAACATATCAAGTACGTTAAAAACTAAATTTAATTTCTTCAACATTTATTCATGATATTATTTCTCCAATATTTTGCCTTTCCTGATGTTATTTCTCTGTTTCGTTTTTTATTTCTATCGTGCGTTATTTCAACTCTGGATTTAATCAAATTTCTTAATAAAGCCATTATTAATTCAGGATTACATTCCTTCTTTTGATTTTTCATTAAGGCTTAATGAATTGCGTCAAATTGTCTTTATGGCAGTGTGGAAGAAGAAAACTTACGAATATGATAGAAAAATCAACTTTAATCTCCATATAAATGTTCTATTAAAATTTATTCTTTTATTTCATAAATATCTTTTCCTTAAATTTGTTACGTAAATCAATATCCGTTTTCAATTGTATTTCTCTCTTGTATTCTATGAAGAAAAATAGAATCTAAAGTATTTCTCTTAAAGGTTAAACGAATAAAAGCACTATTAAATCACATTAAATTTTGCAACCTTTTTTTATACGAAATAGTTACATTCTAATTTGCTTCATTTGCAGGATATACTAATAAAAGAGAGCATAAACAACGATAAAAATTTAAAAACTGTGTACGTGATTTATAATTAATTACTAAGTACTTAATTACTTATTTTAACATTTATAAATTTTTAAACAATTGATAAAATGTCTCTGCATACTTTTTTTTTGTCTAAATAAAAATATTTTCAACGCATCTCATTTCATATTTATTAGTTATATCTTAACTTAACTGCGTAAAAAATAGCTGTTACAACAATTATGGTTAACTATATTTTTAATTGAAAACAGTTTCAATAGAAATAAATGTAAGATAAAATTTCAACTGCTTAGTAATAATTTTAACCGTATGAATATAAAAATTGGGTTTTTGTATAAAAATGAAAAGTTATTATTCTCTTTCTCTCTCTCCAATGATACTTAGACTTTTAATTCTTCAAGAGATCTCAATTTTTCAAAATTTACAGTGTATTAAAATTAAAATAAGAATTTTTATTAATCTGGAATTTTTTATTTAAATTATCTCATTGAGAATGATTCAATGAACTTTAAAATATATTTTTAAAACAGAGATTAATTCAGTACGAACGAATAAAGTACAAAACGTAGAAAAGATTTGTGAAATAGAAAAGTATCATATATATTAATACACAGATTGTTCACTGATTATTTATTTTAAGCAGTCTAGTATTGTTCCACGAGAATTTAAAATTAATAACTAAAAACATTTCTATAACTTGATAGAAATGATTTGTTTTGTATAGCCTTTAAGAAAACTACTGTTGATTAACGAGCCACTCTCACATTATTTGAAATGCTCGCTAATTTATTTGTTCTTAATTAAAAATGCGTAAGAATATACCCAAGTTATGATCCATTTTAAAGAAAAAACATTACACATAGCCAATTTTAATGGAACTAAGACCTTTAGTAACTAAATTAATATTCTACCAACATTATATACAGTGATCGTAACATTTATTTTAGTACAATAAAAATGTATTTATCTCGTTTTAAAGGAAGAAAAGCATCTTAAAAATTAGGAATTAGATTCCAATTTTAAAATCTAATTAACATTTATTTTCCGAAGTAAATTATATCTTAAACAGTAATAACAAAAACTTTTTGAAGTGCTCCACTGGTCCACTGGTAATGAATTAGCAGATCACCTAGCAAAGAAAGGGGCTTCCATTCAACAGACAACAAGGAAAGCTGTCCCTTTTACCAGTGCCAAGCGTATTATTAAGAAAATATGAATGATATCACTTCAATTCAATACACAGAGAGAAATTCCAATAAGATCTAGTGGAAAAATCTTAAAGATCTTCCCAAGTGGCCAAGACATAAAGCAGTTGTCAAGCTTCGTCTGGCTACTGGACACGACTGTCTCCTCAAACATCCTCATCGAATTCATGTTGTACAAGCCCCTTTCTGCACGTTCTGTGATATTTGGGAGGACATGGATGCTGGCCACATTCGCCGTTGCCCAGCACTAAAGGCAAGCTAGGGACTTATTAAGTTCATAGACTTTTCTCGCCACGTTTTTGTTTTCTATTCTCCTACTTCATCTGTTTTGTCTGTATTTGTTTTTGTTCCTACCCCCTTGTGGTATAGTGGTCTTTTGTAACCCTGCCCATTGGAAATAAAAAAAAATTCCTAAGTCCAATCCATCGTCCTCGTACAATTGCGGAATCATTTACAAGGCACTAGTACAGTCCACGTGGCGCGTTAATCGACGGAACTATATTTTCATGTAAGTTATGCCTTACTATTAGAACGTTTAATACAACGTTTGAATATTCTGTTGCGATGCACTTGAGCTCCAGCCAATCAGTCAATGACCGTCAAAAATTAATACTTAGGATATTCTATCCTAAGATATGAGCCTACGAATTTTCGAATAATTTCTTCTTGGTGCGTAAATTTTTTAAATTAAAGATTATATGTGTGTGATTCAATTATTTACACATTAATTATGAAAAGTATATTCTTGTCGTTAACTGTACGAAATCTGATTAAAATTTTAATTTGTAATAAAACGAATAAAAAGGTTAAGAGTTATCTTAATCGATACTTTTTACCATATTGTTTTGATAATAATGCAACATTTAAATCCATGCGTACATGATTAAAAAGCAACAACATTAAGAATATTTTAAATTGAATATATTTGTATATTAAATACATAACAAGAATAACTTAAAGAATCAATTTATTTGTTAGGTTAACTGATGTTCCGAGATATAATTATTCCTTTCTTTTGTAGGACTGACTGTTGGAAAAGACAAAACTGGGGCTTATATGACTCTGCCATCGCCAAATGTGCAGAATGCTGACGTAAGTACCCTGATTTCCTATGTTTTTTTAATCGTAAAGTTATAAAACTAAAAAAGAACTAGTTTTAATTTTTTAAAGGCTTAAGTAAAAACTTTTTTTTTGTAAAAAATGTATTCTTTTTTGACTGGTCGCGATTCACGACGACTTTAGCAGATTCAAATGAAAAAAAATTCTGTGTCATTTTCACTTGCCATTTTTCCAATACATATTTTGCTTTTGATGTGGATACCACTTTCATTAATTAAAACATAAATTAACTCCTAATCTTAAATTAATTCTACGTGTATTCCAAGGGGATACAGTTGGAAAATCGAGTATGAAAAATATTTAGTATTGAAAAAAACCTAGTGTCCGAAAAGTATGATTATACCTTCAAAAATTAATTTTAAAAAACAAATAAGGAATATACTTTCTGGTTGTTGTTTTTTTAAGAAAACTTTAAAGTTCTTTTACAATGCTTTCTTGTACGATTTCCAGTGGCGTATTGCAGAACATTAAGATCTTACAAAGTCAGGATTTAGGCCTCAAGCCAGATCTTACAAAGGATTGCAAAACTATACTTACTTGGCGTCAGTCAAGCTTTAGGCCCCCAAGAACCCTGGGGCCCCCGCTATGTGGGTGTTATGGCGTAGAACGTTACGCCACTGTGCACACTATTAATTGCGCGACACATCATGTCTGCACGAGATTCTAACTGTTCTATGAATCCTTGCAAGATCAACAATCTGAATGACCACTGTAGTCAGACTTTTCATTTTATCACAGTCACTAATTGAAGATTGGTGTTTTAGCGTATCCCTACAAGATGAAGCCCCAAAGTATTATGTATAGAGATCTAGGTGGCCACGCTATTGGACTTCCTCTTTCCATCCATCTTCCGGAGAACTTTTTCACACTTCCAAACTCCAGTGTGGGGGAACCCCATTTGTGCAGTGCATGAGTTGCACATTTACATTTGATAAACCATGCTATAACTTGCGATTGTCCTTTTAGTGAAACCATTTTGAAATGAGAATACTGAAAAACAGAAATGCTGGCCGTCTAGTTTGCACTTTAGAAACATGACTTAAGTGTTGTCTTTATGAAACACACACAAAAAAGTAATATAAAATTTTTTTTAATTAATTCATACTTAGGTCAACACAAGGTAGAACATTTTTATTTCAGTTACTATTTATTAAGTAGTTACAGTTAATATAAATATGTATATATACTGCTGTTTGTAAAAAATGCAACGCCATGAAAAAATCATCAGGAATAAATTAAATTTAATGCACAAACGACTTGTATTAGTACAAATAAATGACGAAATTTTCAAAGCAAAAAAATGTTATTAAGTGTCCGAAATCAGTATTTGGTGTAGACACCACGCGCTGCAATAAGTGCTGCTATACGACGTGGCATTGAGTCAAACAGATTTTGAACGTCTGGTTATAGAAAAGAATTCCATATTGCTTGTATGCGCAGCAAAAGTTCGTCTTTTGAAGCAGCAGGACGCGGATCACGAGCGAGACGCCGACCAACCAAATCCCACAGGTTCTCAATAGGCGACATATCCGGCGAATAAGCAGACCAAGGAAGAAGTTGCATGTGTTGGGCTGAACAGAAGTCTCAAACAGTCTTTGCAACATGTGGGCGTGCATTATCCTGCTGAAAGATAACTCCAGGGATGCCTCGAAGGAAGAGAACGACTTCGGGCTGTAGCACTTCACGGACGTACCTGTTGCTATTGAGATTACCCTCAATTCGTAGCAAATTGGATCGTCCATGATATGAAATCGCACCCTAAACCATAACTCCGGGTGTTCGGCCTCTATGCCGTTCAATAACGCACTCTGGAAGGCAGCGTTCACTGGCATAGCGTCTAACACGAATGCGGCCATCATGGTCCCACAAATTGAAGCGTGATTCATCTGAAAAGACAACTTGGTGCCAATACGCTTGCCAGACTCTGTGCTCATGAGCCCATTGCAGACGCAGCCGTCAATGGTTTGCCGTGAGGAGGATCCTGTATAAAGGCACCCTTACAGGCAATCCACGGTGCAGCTGACGTCGTCAAATTGACGAAGCCGACATTAGTACACCTGTAGTAGTAGACCAACGTGCTGCCAACTGCCTGAAGGAAGCTGTACGGTTATTCACCGCCATCGGAGCAGGTGTCGATTGTCACACGCTGACGTCACCTTCCGTCGTCCACTGCGTGTTTTTCCGAGTTGTTTGGTGCTCATCGGTCCACTGCTTCCAAACTCGCATCACTGTGGAACTATTCCGCTGTAAACGAGCTCCTATTGCGCGATAGGAAAATTCTCCATCTCGAATGCCGATAATCCTCCGCCGTTCAAACTCCCTAAGTTGTTGAAATTTCTCCTTATTTCGTCGTGGAGGCATACTTAAGTTTCACTAAACGTTCACCGCTAACAAATAATCATTAACCATTTTCATCGTCCCACTACAGCCTTCCATTTATACGCTTTCAGAATCAGTTCAGAGGGCTCTGCGCACGCCACGCATGCGCGGTGGCGCTGAAACTTTACTATTTTACGTAACATCCTTTAATTGATATTTGCTGCATTCATTTAATTCTGATAATTCCTTCTTGGTATTGCATTTTTTACAAACAGCAGTGTACATATGACAGAATCACAATATTAAGTGACAAAACAGAAAGCGATTTCCCTTGCAAATTTCCATTTTCCTTTCTGTATATGGTGTTGGACTAGTTTTTTGTTACTATTCATTCATAATTAAATTTAATTATTATAATAAAATAATATATCAAAATAGAAATCAAATTCTCAGAAATTAGGCCATCCCAGGTGGGATTCGAACGCACGACCTTCGGATAAGAAGTCCAACGCGCTATCCATTGCTCTACAGGGACACCACGAACGATTTTCCTTTCTATATATGCTGTTGGATTATTATTTTTGTTTGTTATTGTTTACTCGTTTTTTAATTTAATTAATGAATTAATATTTAAAAAAACCTGCATTAGCATCAAGCGTCCTCCACCACAAATTTAAAAAAATTTATTTGAACTAGAATGGATGAATAGAAAGAACTTTATTACGATTAAAAATTTGAACAATATATATATATAGGGAGAGAGTGAACTAATAGTAGGAATTGAAAAAAAACGCAAATAAGATTTTGATTTGTTTATTTTTAATTAATTTTTGAAAGTATAGTCATACTTTACGGACACTCTATACCATAAACAAGTAGTTATTATTGTCAGCAAAAACTGCTTTAAATAAGAATTGACTTTTTTCAATTATTTAGTTCGCTTTCCTGTTAAAAGATTTGGTACCCATATTCTTCTATTATCCACGGTTATATTTTATTTTCAGTATTAAAATTAAATACTCTTATCATCCTCCTATGGTACTAAGATATACGAATTATATAATCTTTTTATGAAACACATATAATTTTATTAAAAGTGCCATAAAACCTTCCACTTACTCGAAAGCTTTTCAAAATCTATTAAGATTAAAATATTACCTTTTAAAAGAAGCTCATTTTTAGTAACTATCTATCACCGAAATTCGACGAGTCATTCTGTTGAAAGGTTAGATGAGAAAATTTCTAAGCGAATTCAATCTCATCGTTAAAGTGTCTTATTTGATATGCTGCCAAAACACAGTTAGGCCAGTTTTATTTGACATATTGCCAGAATTTGGTTAATTGATGTCTGATGAAAGGTTCAACAACCTCGGTCAAACAACCTAAAATAAGAAAAGGTAAAGTCATGTGATGTGTCTAAAATCCACGAATTCCTAATTTCTTATTCCCCATTTGATCTATTAAAAATTTACCTGAAAATTTTGTTCTATAATTAATCCAAAAAAATTGACAACATATTTATCAAATTACATTAATTTTTTTTTTCATAAAAAAATGTTTTCTTTCAAAATAATTTATAATTTTAAAACTATTGAATTTTCAAATCAGAGAAGGTCGTTCGCACTTTATGGAAACGATTTTGATAGTCAATTTCTATCAATAAATACCCAGATACGTCTTAAGGCATTGGCCAAATGGGCCCGGGCAAAGGGCCTCGTTCTCGACTCTGTCTTAATAAGATCATGATCTGGATAATTTTAAGGGTCAAATCCTCGTACATATTCTCCGAAAAACCGGGAATTTCAAACTACATGTCAATTGTCAAAAGTGGTAAGTCTGTATTATTATGTGATGACCATTGTCCATGTCTAGACTTAGGCCTAATACCATCAACTCATTTGGTCGAAATGCGCCATTGGTCGAGCCGGTTTGTGCCTAGGTTTTTGAGATTGTTAGTCGTGTACATATTTACTTATTTACTTGTTTCAAATGTTTCATGAAAGTAAACTTTTTCTTAGTACTCTGTCATGTAAAATTTACTCCATTCTTCTTGAAACGTTTTCCAAAGTCCTTTCAGTGCTCTTCCGTCTTCCTAAAGCTCGTTTTAATAAACCGAAGGCACAAAATCCATTGCAGAAACCCTCAGGGTTCACTTCTTCAGTGAGTACGGTGTCACAATCCGAGTGCCTAGTGATCTTTTCTTTTCCACGGTTTGCTGTCTTTGGTAACACGGCTTCACGAACCGGTACCCTATGATCCTTCTCTATTTTCGACCTCTTTCTTGTCATTCATTCATTCTTTCTTTCTCTTCCCGTCTAGACCACAGATATTAAAACAAATGTTTGGCGCAGTATAGCCGAAATCGGCTCTTGCGCCAATAAACCCAAAAATCACTCAATCACCCATTGCAGAAACGTAGGGTGATTTAAACGTATTTCATCAAATGGGGTACACTTTTATTCTTGTTTCAGATTTTTTTCTTTGCTACATAAGCGGCAGACATATGACTAGAGGCTTTGTCCATATGAAGTTCTACTTTATCAGTGTCCTTTCCATATAAGGTTAGAATTTCTTTTTGAAAAATTGGTTCGAAAATATTCTGCTGGTAGAGGAATGAATTTATTTTTTGTTTCACATGAGACTTTCTTTATTTTTAATTTGCGTTGTTAGAAAAGCCTACAACTATCATGCCTACAACTATCAAGCCTACAACTTGGGAACTTTGCTGTAAGCTGACAAAGGCATTTCGTACAGTCGAGCAACAGAAAATTGATCTTCTTTTATTACAATCGCTTAAATATACCCATGCCTCTTTGAGTGTAACCACAAATTCGGCATTTAGGTGTTTTTTATATAATTTTCAACAATTTGCTTTCTTTCAGCAATATGTTTTAAAAAAGGAGACGAACTTTGCATTTAAGCTTCTTTTTTTTAACTTTAATTCTTTATGACTGATTTTAATTGCAGTGCCGGAAAACATTCCTAGTTTCGATGCAATTAATCTTTGAGTTGGCGGACTTTCTTCTGGGACCAGAGACTTCCCTTTCTTGATAGTTGCATGCATTTGAACAGTCTTAGAATGAAGTTTCGTGGTCATACTTTAATTTTTACTTTCAGCTAGACGTTTTTTTTTTTCTCTTTCAAATTTAATCTATTATAAATACCGTTTATTAAAATGCAATAACCGAGATTTTTATACCATATTATAATTTGTTGATACAAATAATTCTCCTCGGAAAGCGCCGTTACGTAATCTTGGAACCATGTATCGATTTTAAGAGACATTTTAAAAATAAATAAATAATTTGGTTGTAAAATTAATTTAAATATAAAATAATTTAAAAACTCTTGTTAATTTGTTTTTCTACCAACATTTATAAATTTAAGAATTTTTTATGTTCCTCAACCAATGCCTGGTTTATAAGATACTGTGAAATAATTTAATATATGTAATAACAGTAATGTTAAAAAAATAGATTTAATTGATATTTTGTACAAAAAAACCTATTGGTAGTTATGTTTAATTTCATTCTAAAATTTGAAAAGTTTATTTTTAAAGTTTTTTCTCGAATTTCTTCGTTTATTTATATAATTTTTCAAATTAACTATTTTTTTTAATATTTTTTTTAAATAACTAATGAGTTTTAAAAAAAATATTTTAAAAATATATTAAAAATATTTTAATACTTATTATTAAAAAAACCTTCAACTTTTCAAATTATTGATCATGCATTTCCAAGGGTCTTTTCATAATTTAGACATTAAAGTGTCCAAATGCATTTATAACAAAATAATTCTTGATATCACTTAATCCTTTTGATAAATCCTTTGATTCGCTTTGAAATTCATCATTTTGATTGGCGAGTGAGATTTTACATAACAAACATCTAAATTGATTGCCACAAAATAAAAAGTGTGTATAATATCTCATAAAAACAACGATTCTATTTCGAATAAAAATGGAATTAACTAGAAAAAATATTTACTGGTCTTTTTAAACTATCTAAAATGTGTGTGTAAAAATATTTCTTAAATGCTACAATGAAGGATTAACTTCAATAATAAACAAATCAAGTTAAGAAATGATAGTTTTATATTCAAAGGTTGGGCAAGGTGTGCGACTGTATGAAACCAGCCTGTAACGAACATCATAAATAATACCATAGGGAGTCTTCGATTTTCTAATGTAAATAATAATTTGCAACCTACATAGATCAGTATTTATATTTATTCTTCTTCTAAGATAAATAAATTGTTAGAATAGCTCTTGTAACTGCGTATTATCCATTCTGCTTGCTAAATTATTTCTCAATATTCCCGGTCATTAGCGACTCTTCAAAGCTACCATCCTGCTTAGCGTATTTTTTTATATTCTTTGAACTGCACCATTTCTCTGATAAAATATAAATTAATATTTATGACATGAAACATTTGCATGAATAAGTTATTACCGGTTAATATCAGTTTCTCTACCTTTATAAAACTCGCGCTTGGAATTTTTTCTCCCGGCATTTATAATTCATGTTATACGGAGATTAAAAAATCCTTTAGAGAGAGAGTGTGGTTGTTATACTCCTACATTAAATGAAATTTATTCACGATTTATGAATTTACCGAATTAGTTAATCAGTTTTGCTGTTCATGCATTAGGACCAGATGATGGTATCTATCCCGAGGCTGAATTTGCATTATTGAAAAATCTTCCAGCTTAGATGTAGACCACACTTTTTACTTAATCATCGTTTTGCCGTCACTATCTCGCATTTAATTGAGAAAATTGGGAATACATAGCTAACCGTTTGAAATTTTCAACCGTATGTACCTAACTTATTTGAAGTACTGCTATATATATATAGTTTAATAATTTTGTTAATGATACACTCATAGAAACTAACTTTGCAAATTATGCTTTTATATGAATTACTGTTTTGATGTCGAGACAACTTTTTGAATTTCTAATCATTTTTAATCATATTTTAAGGCTTTTGGGTATTTGCTGGTTCGTTTTCTCTAGTGAATAAATTCATGTTAAATTAACAAAACAAAAAAAACGTTAATAATCTATAAATTACCAATTGTTAGATTCGTTCAGAGCTGGTTATAGCACCAGCCCCTCGCTTCAAAGGGGTTCATACGTATGATAAGTGTTAACACTTGAAACAAAAAAAGAGGGGGAGGATTACAACAGTTCACTGGCGTGAATAATCATCGCCAAGGGGTCGATGAACTGGGGGTTTTAAAATCACTCATAACATTCTGATAATTTTTTCATAAATTTTGAATTTGAAATATCTACATACAAGGTTGTGATAGCGGTCGGTTCCTGCTTGACTCTAAACCTCTTGTCTACCTGTAAACCCGGCTAGGTGTGCGGGAGAAACTGAATGATCCACAGACATGATTTCAATCTAATTAATTTATTGTTTCCAAATATCAATCAGATACAATAACAATCTAAATAAAGTAGGTGATTAAATAGTAGAGCGCGGAGGTGAGATTCTATAACACAGGGATACTACTACGGACCTTCAACTGAATCTAAGACAGCTTAAATACGCTCAAATATAACTACGTCGCACACAAATAAGCTAACTTCTAATTAATCAATACCTGTACTTTTTATGCATCGGATCCTACACTGGAAACTTCCAGGTGATCTCTATCGGCTTAATCAATGTCGTTGGATCTACGCTCTGTAATCTTTTTCCTGGACAACTCCAAGACCTCTTACTAATTCCACTATCTTTCAATCTTCAACTAACAAACTAACTCGGAGACTCTATGTTAACTCATATTTGCCAACTTCAACGTGCCAACTCACAAACTCGCGAAAACAGAATTTATATAATACTCGTATACTTCATTGACATAATCACGCTTTCTTGGTCGGAAGTTGTTGAAATTATCCCCCCCAGAATAGTCCCCAAGATATTAGTATAGTCGCGGATAGAACCGTCACAAGGTCTATTCAAAAAGTATCCGACATTGAATTTTCCCACGCGCAGTAGAGAACGCGCCACTGTGCACAGTGAGAGGTGACAGCATAATGCATATCAGTGTATCAGTCGTTTCCTACAGGCAGTCGAGTGGGGTGCTGTCAGATGTGTTCGTCAGATTTCATTTCTCTAAAGATGACTGAACGATTTGAGCAGAGGTACTACATTACATCTTTTGTCAAAGGTTTGATGATTTTCTAAGTGAAACAGTTCGTAAGATTTAGCAAGTGTTTGCAGACGATACAGTCTCCTTTTTTGAAAAATGCTTCTATGACAGAGTTTCTCAAACTGTGGGGTGCGCGCCACTTGGGGGCGTGACAGCTCTATGAGGGGGACGCGAGAGTATTGAAAAGTAGAAAACAAAATATTATTTTAAAAAAATATTAATTTACTGAAAGTAAGCAAACAAAATACATTCTGACATAATAAAAATAAAATACACATTTAAACTGATATATTACACTTATAAATGCATCAGTGCTACACAATGTGTCTCATATTTAATTTAACAATACTAAGTTCAGAACAAGTTTAATAATTACCAGTGACCATAAGATTATATGCAAAAATTAACACTTATCTTGTTAATTTGTACGGTTTATAATTAATCCTTTAACTGCCGATTAAAAGTTACGCGATTCGCTTTCCAATTCCAACCGTTTTCCACGTAGGCGCACGCTTGTGATGTATTGGGGGTGAGGAGAGCAATATAAAAGTAAATAATCTGAAATGTAAGTAAATCCTTCACAAACATATATTGTCAAGGAACTTTTATTGCATTCCAAAGCCTTCGGAATAAGTTTATGGATAGCAGTGCACAGAAAAGATCGTACTTCGGAAAGACGTATATATACGTCGGGGAAATTAATGCTTTGGCTCAGCGAGACGTTTATGTACGCCAGTGGCACTTAACAGATAAAGGCGTGTCGTATTTTTTGCGTCAAAGTTTAGTATTATTGAATTCAATATATTGTTATTGTAGGAGGGGGGGCGAAGAAAATTATGATGGAATATTGGTGCGCAAATGTTGAAACTTTGCGAAGCACTGTTCTATAATAATACTGTTTTGCCTACATATAGCGCAGACTTCTTTACAGAGCCTGAACTAGGATTTTTGAACTATATAACTTATACAGGTGAATTTATCTATGTTTTAGTATAACAGAGTGGGGAAATTAAAACAAAAAAAAACACCGGTAGATATTTCAAATGGTAATAACTGTGGTAATAATGTGAGTTTATCAAAATTCCTAGTTCAGTCTCCCTGGAGAAGTCTTAGCTATATATAAGCAAAATATTATTATAGAAGAAGTTTTCAAAAAAAGAGAATGTTTCGAAAATAGGTATTTCTAAGTTCATTTTTTGCCAAAATATTGCATATAAATAAATTTTATTGTAATTGTAATGCCGGACGGTGCCTGCTTCCATCTGAAACCCCTTGCCTACCGGCAGACCCGGCTAGGTGTGTGGAAGAAACTGAATAATCAACAGACATGATTTCACACTAACTATTTTATTGTTACCAAATATCAATCAGACACAATAAAAATCTAATTAAGATAAACGATCAAATAGTAGAGAGCGAAGGTGAGATTCAATAACATGGGAATAATACTACGGACCCTCAACTGAATCTACGATAGCTTAAACACGCTCAATATAAACTACGTCGTTCACTAATAAGCTAACTTCTAATTAAACAAGGCTCACGATACCTGTACTTTTATGAAGCGGATCCTACACTTGAATCTTGCAGGAGACCTTCATCTGGATTTAATCACTGTCATTGGATCCACTCTCAGTAATCATTTTCATGGACAAACTCCAAAATCTCTTAATAATTCCACGATCTCCTTCAATCTTCAACTAACAAACTAACTCGCCAACTCACTTGCCAACTCTTTGCTACTCCAAATTGCCAACTCCTCAAACAGAATTTATATAATATACTTCATTTGTATAATCACGCTTTCTTACTCGGCGAAAGTTGGTTGAAATAAATATTTTTCTAAAAGTGTCATGAAGGGATTATTAGAACCGCGTATAGATCTGTCACAAAAAATATTCTTAAAATAATTTTTTACCTTTATTTTAATCTAAGTGATGTTAAAAAAAATATTCGTTTATACGTTTTTGGAAAATCAGGGTTTCGATCATATTCGGATACCCTAAGTGCGACGTTTATCAACACTCACTCACACGCAATAAATAAACTTTAGCATACAGAACAGTTAGCAGTCTTCAAATGTGTCGAAGTTCTATATGTAGTATAACTTTTAGATCTCATGGTCAAATGGAGTTGCGAGTGAAATAATTTTCGTAAAAAAAAAAGTTTATTCTTGAGTAAGTCTCAAACTTACAGCGAGTCAAAACTATTCTAAGAGCCGCGAAAATATCTTTCAGAACAAGTCGCTGAGATTCTTATCCATTGCTTACGTGTGGGCTAAATGATTCCCTTAGTTCTTATGTGATTTTCTGCTCAAACCTATTCCATTTCATTTCCCAAATACTTCCTTTTCTTATATGGTACATAACACACTTCTAAAATCCCTTTTCGAGAAAAGGGCCACCTGCTGTAGGAGGGAATTTTCGGAGTTTCTTTTTATCTTATTTATTTCTTTTTTCTACTTTTACAGGTGTGTGTGAAAATTCTTCACGATCAATACTTTTCTTCTCTTTCAGTTACTTGGGAATGCAATGTTGAAGTTTCTTCCTTTCCTACTTTTTATACAAATAAAACATTTACTTTCATTTATCACGAGAAAAAAAAAATTTGAAACATAACCATTGATATTTTATGAAATTGTAAGGCGGTGTCGTTGAATACATTTCTATTCATATTTTTTCTCCTTTATAGCCGAATAGAGAACATTTTTACGGCACTGGTTCACATAGATCAGGGGTGACCAACCAGCGGCACACGGTGGCACGGTGGATTTGTAACAGTGGCACGGGAAGACTAACTGAAACATTAAAAAGTTTGAAACGATACTAATAAATATTTATTTTCTTGGAATTTTATTTAAATAGAGTTGTCTCAAAAACGAAAACCTAAAAATTTTGATCAAAATATGTTTGCAAATAAATTGTGTCCATTATGAACATAATAAAATAAATATCGCTCAAAACTAGCTGATATGCACTTAAAATAACCTAATTTTGTTTGTATCTTTAAGAGCTAATCCTAATATAGATGGCCTGTAAAAAAAGTAGAAACTCTAAAGCCACATTAAATTATAAGTACAAAGTTTTTAATAATGATCTAGAATTAAATTATTCAAGTTACTAAAATTTTTATTTTATACCTAACCTAACTGATTGAACCTGTAAAAAGTTTTTTCTTGTAAAACCTAAGTTTGTACTTTTGTCTTCTTTTTTTTTAAATTTCGAGTACTTAAACTAACATTAAAAATGTGCTATTTGCATAAAAATCCCGTAATAGGCCTTTAAATAATATCATTTAACTTTTTTATATTTTATTGACTTTTGAAAACGTTGGAAATGACACGCGTAATGTTTTTTTATCAATTAGTGGCACTTCTCCCGAATAGGTTGACCATTCCAGACATAAATCCTCTGCGATTTGTAGAGTTATTGAGAGTTTAATTAGTGTCTCCTCATAAAACAACACGAGGGCTTTTGGGGACGGATTCTGTAATTTTGAACCTCGGTCAAGGGACGAGAATGACATTTGACTCTCCTATATATTACTCCAAACCATCCAGAGGACATTGTACGTCAACAGATTTAACATGCATTGACCTCCTCTACGCAGCTTATTTTCAGTGACACCTGGACTTGAACCCGCAACATTCCGGCTACAAGTTCGTTATCATAACCCCTAAGTTACCGAGGTGATCAATTGCGATTTATATATATATACGTCTCCCATCCGGTATTGTGGTTAGCGACGCTGACTGCTGTGCTTTAGGGCCTGAGTCCGAATCCCGGAGAAGGCATGGATGTTTGTAAATGTATAGCACCTTCGCAGCATGGGGGTATTCTAAATAGCCGTCGAGTCGCAAGTCCTCTCGTGAGATTGGTGGAAGGGTAAGAGAGGTGAGAGGCCACTGACCACTCCCAGGGTGTTCTCTCTTAAAATTTAGGTGGACCCAAGCCAAATCATACTGTCACCTGCATGGTGCTCAAAGCTACAGATAACAACAGGCATACAATCTAGCCCGATGCCATGATGAATTTCTTGGGTCTCGATCTGACTACGTCAGACAGGTAGCATTAGCAACAACAACAACGTATATATATATGCACACACCTAACTCTTTTCTTACACAGTAGATACGTTCCTTATAAAACAGTGCAAAAAAAATCGTGTAAAAAAATACATGCGATCTTTGGCAAATTTGGGATATGTTCCAAAATTTTAAAAAATCGTGTAAGATGGTAAATTTCTAAATTTTTCTACCATAAAACCGCGCAAAAAAAATAATAATCCATGTTACATGCGTAATAAAACAAAAACAATTCATTTTTGTTACAAAAAAAATTTAAATTAATGAATACTGAAAATTCAGTCTATAACTACAAACAAGATATAAGAATTCAAACTTGAAATTAGGAATAAAACTACTAACTACTCATCGCTACTTGATAAGCGTGCACGTTTATTACGAACTGAATCAAAAATGCTATTATCAGTAGATTTGTCAGATATGTCAAGCACAACTGTCAGTTTCGATTGAAATGAAAAATTTCGTTCGTTATTAACGGCCTCAGTTTTTTTTTTTGTTACAAAATCTGTTATTATCGGCTGTTTTTTTTCGTTTCTTAAGTTGTTTATATAATTCTTCATATGCTGCACCAACATATGATTATGCTGAAATTTTAATGACCGCTCTATGTCAGGATCACGAGTCTGAAAATGTTGTTCCACACTTGTGGCAAATTTCAAGCCCTCTCTAATTAAATCAACTGTTTATAACTAAACTTCACTTTCGACTTCGTCATTATGGATTTCTTTATTATCATAAATTCTCTCAAATAGTCCTCATTCAAAGGGCAAGAATCCCCCAAAATTTTTGAAATTCGTGCTAGAACAAAAATTTGTGCAAAAAAAAATTGATGATTTTGTGTACCGTGTTTTTTTAAATCATGTAAAAAAAGAGTTGGGGTATACATATACATCTACGTCAGCGCTCACTCTATCTTTAAATAGTCCTAATATAACCCTCAAATACGTACGCGGTAGTAAAGAGTTCGCTCTATTTTTATTTATTATTTACTTAATTTTTAAGTTAAACTTTCCAGACCTGATATATATATATACAAATTAATAAAACTCAGTTAATAAGAAATTTATTTTTGTAATCATGCGTTATTTAGAACATTCAAAACCCATAGGAAACATTTAGCGCAAGGTATATACAAATATATATTGCATACCAATTTAATAATTGGTTTTAATCTTTTATTCGATTATTTTATAATCATCATAAACTAATTCTAAATGTTACCAATAATTATTTTCTTATTTTCTATCAATCATTTTACTTATCCTATTTTGGCTAATTTTCATAAATTAACTATTCATTGTCTGAATAGTTTTATTTAAGATAGCTGGAAAGTAATAGATGGACCACTGGGGAAATTTTTATAAAGCCTGAAGACCTGGTTTGAACGTGACTGCTACTAAAGAATATTATCTGAAGCATGTATTTAATTTTCGCTGAACTACGCTTTTTAATGAAAGCATCAGTGGCATATAGTAAATTCAGTTTTTAGAGATGAGTTAAATACATGATCCAACAATGCTATAAAATGTAATCACAAGCTTTCTTTTGCAACACATTCCCATCTTTCTATTTATTTTCTGCGAAATAAATTAAATCATTTTTGTTCAGTAAAGTTAGCATGTCGATGGCGGGGAAATTAGATAAATATAGGGATGACAACAGCAAGTCACTAACAGTATTTTTCAGTGATACGTAGCTGAAAACTAGTTATAATCATTGATAACATAAATTGGGGCATTAAGTATAAGAAAGTTTACATTTTTACATTAGTTTCTGTTGTTAAGTCCTTTGATGACTGTGCAACATTTTAAGACCAAATTCAATTCCAGCTGGAGGGATAGATAAATACCACTTCCACTAATAGAATTGATTCTTTTGATTTCCATTAAGTAAATGACTTAGAATTAGCCGACGCGAAGCTTAATTCGTTTGGTTACTATATGGTACAAATCTCGAGTTGACCTTAGCTCTTTTATGACATCCATGACATTCAATGAATTTGGACTTATTTTACACAAATGAAAAGAGACATAAGTCAGATATATACATTACTTTTTGCCTCATTTCATCCGAGAGAATATTTCATTATACTCAAAAAATAATATTTATAAGAAGTTTTCTAGCAAAAAGATATCATGAGTTTTATTTTTAATGGTCGTCTTATTATTTTACGCAGAAGTATCTACATTTATTGATAAACAAAGATTTGCCGTTATTTCGTTTACAAAGATATCCATTAAGATATTTAAGAACGTGGTATTTATTTAGGATTTATGTTATACTAGCTGGTATACCGTTCTTCGCATGGGTGAATTTAAAAATTAAACAATAGAGATTGCAGGTTAAAATGAAGTTTTTAATGCGTTAATTTTACGGGAATTGGAAATAAACAAAAACAGAAAAAACTTTTTACATATCTCAGCTGAACAAAAAAAAACCCGTATTTGTTAAATTTTAAGTCTAAAGGTCTAATAGCTGATAAAAAAAGTTTTTATTTTATTTTATAACGCCCCGTAACTCTCTTGTGGGTCGATTTTCGAAAACACCTTCCTAAGCTGATCTTTACTCAGCAAAAGTAACACATTGTTACAAATTTTGCGTAATGAACTCTTAAAATATTGTAAATAATTTATATCTGGATGTGTAATACGTTAATATTACTTTCCGCCGTATTTATTTTATGTTAAATTTGTAATATTCGCAAGCAACGCCGTTCCTTACATCATAATAGCGATTCAATGGAAATATAGCGAAATGTTCGCATCATTTTTGGTGACCATGTTGGCAACTTGGCAATTGATTGAACGGCGCAAAAGTTGATATTCTGTAGCGCCACCTGGTGGGGGCTGCAACAAAGAGGATAGCACAAGAACCTTCTCCACAAAAAATACATATACATGCCAATTTTCATAGTGATCGGTTGAAAGGTGTTGGACTGAAACGAGGTCATATACACAAACATCCATTTATATATAGAGAGAGAGAGATAGATAGATAGATTTTAATAACATATAAAATATATGATTGTGATTGTGGTCGCGCAAATGTAGCGTTCTAGCGATATATATATGTCGAATCTTAGATTCTATTCTTCAAAAACTGGCAAGTGAAACAATGAGGAATACTATACGTTATACTGAACTAATCTTCAGCATTCATGTGGTGCATATGCAAATTAAGAGAATACGATATTAGATTGGGTATAATCTGAACCCTAATTTTAAATTGCAAGGTAGCCGTCCAGACGGGATAGAGGTTAATGACACTGACTGATGTTCCGAGGGCCTGAATTCGAATCCCTTAGAAAGCAGGGGTGTTCTTAAATGCACAGTGCATGTGCGGCATGGAGGGTACTCTAAATATTCGGTGATCCATAAGTCCTCTCGAAAATTTGATGGTAATGAAGAGTAGGTGACCCAATGATCCACCCACACTGAGTGTTAAAATTTAGATGGATTGGAGCCAAATCATTCTGTCACCTGCATGGTGCTCAAAGCTGCGGCTAAAGCGACAAACGTGATTTTATCCCTTGCCACGATTTGACACCGTTGATCGGGTGTCATTAGTAAAAATAACGATATAACTTATTGCAAGAGACTGTCACTTATTACCAAAAATGATGCCTTTGTAGTGCTGATTCAAATAAATTATAGTTTAAAAAACTAAAAACACCCTTTTATAGTTAGTCGAACTAAGTTGTAACTCAATCTTTTAGTCGCCAAATATGAGTATGGAATCTGAAAATGGGAAACCGTTAATCCTGATGGTCCTGATCAGGACAATGGTACAATTTTTTTTAATTATTGTGTTGTCATCGGTCCAGGACAAGTGAGCAAAATTTCTAATTAATCTGACTTTTTGAAGTGGGTAAAAATAGAGTTCAAAGATTCCGTTACATGCAAGTGAAGCTCATAAAAGGATGTTAATAATAAAAAGGCATGAACTGCGGATTATATGGATTAAAAACAGTCATATGTCTCAATTATATCTTTTAAATAATTAACTGTATTTGCATTGGGCCCCTGAAATGTTGCAATCTTATCCTCTTCTTTTTCACAGGATTATTATTTTAATTAATGTCTGTCTTTAATCACTTTCATTTAAAATTAATTAGCTTTCAAAATAATAGCTGTAACATATATATAACATTTGCAAAGCATGTTTAAAAGTAGTCTAATATTGAACAAACCTTAAACTTAAAATTTTATTTTCAAACGAAATTTATCGTTTAATTGTTGGGAGGGCAAGATAAACAAAATATTGCGTTATCTGAAAAATATCCAATTAATTTTAACATTAAAATAGTTTACAAATTTACCAATGTATTTTATTACCTAATAAGCCGCATTCATAAAAAATAAATTTCGAGAGTTTAACAAAGGTTATTTAATTATATACTTGTACCGGTTAAGAAACTGCAGGTTCAGCATAAAATAAATGAAAGTAACGCACTATTTTAAGGTATAATTATGGTAAGTCTTACTAATTGCTACCATCCTATATTTCACAATGAGTCGCGTTTAAGCAGTAATTAATTGCTTCCCTTAAAAATAATAACTGTATGTAAACAAAAATTATTTTTATAATATTTAAATTTGCTTGTAGAAATCAGTGTCCATATATTTTGTAAGATATTCACCTTTACATTTAATTTTGTTTTGCAAAATTATATAATTTGTAAATATAGAAAAGTTTTAATGAAACAAAATTTGGTAATTTAGTATGCATATACAGAAAAATCATTTAACACGAAACTGAAATATTTTTTTTGTGTTAAGAAAATTTCATGTAAAAAGATATTGCAAAAAAAACCCTCCAAAATCAGCAAAATTATTATTAGACTGCATTTTATTTATATAGATATATGTGTATATGCATGTATTTAATAAAAAATCTTTCAAAAATTTACGTAATTTGCTCTCCTTTTTTAATTATTGTTGATAAAGTAGAGTTAGCAGGGGCGTAGCTACCGACGTATCAGCTGTATGAATATTACGGGGCCCCCAAATTAGAGGGGCCCTAACATGTGTAACTACAGCCCCACTAACAGGGTTCTCCTATCTGAAAAGAGGCCCCAAAGGTATTTTTATACAGGGCCCACTCAAAACAAGATACGCTAGTGAGAGTCAGCAATACCAAAATCCTTACGGTGACTTTTCGTCTTGTTTTTTATCAACAACCTTAAGAAGCTCCATCTTCATTTTATATATTTCAGCGAAATAGAAAATTCCTTTCCCCTTAGCTTTTTGCCATTGCGTTTGCAAACAAATTCTTCTAAAATAGAAAAAAAAATGCGAACCACTCTCACTGATTATTACTCACAATGCTATGTACTCGTCACCGAATTTTAAAGCCAACTGTTGAGAGTTGAGATGTTTTTGTGGGGCATTTGTAGGGATGGAGGGTGAAAGTAGCTTAGAAAAACAAAATTGGATCGTGTCACAGGCTATTCCGAGGGTATTTCAAAGCCAAGTTAGCCAGCCTCCTTTCTACGAAACATGTGAAACCACCTCTTTCATTTCACACCCCACTTAAATCTAGCCTGTGTGGCTAGTATTTTCCGCATTTTGTTCATTCCCTGAAGGAAAATCTTTTCGTGTTTAGAGAAAAAAATGCATGAAAAAGCATTTTAGTTTGTCGGGACCGCTGCATTATTTCGTGTAAACCGATCTCTCGTCTCCAGCGTTTTCGCATTTAACGTATTTCACTGTATATATATATATATATATATATGGGAGACAACAAGGGTTTAAAGCATTTGTCTTTCTTCTGATTTATTTAAAACTTAACAATTAATTAAAGAAAAGTAGCTATTCAAAGTTTCTAATTTCTAACAAATAGATTTCCATGATGTGACGACGGGAACGCCTACTCGTGCACCTCAGTCTCTTTTCTCTCTCTTAGCCAAAGTTTTGGTTTCACATTGGATCAGCTGCGCCTGCGCGCGAAGACTGCCTACTTTTTGATTTGTTGAGAGATTCAATTGGATGACGACTCCACAACCACCGATTCCACAACGGCCAGTCTGACTGTACGCTGTCCGCAGCGGTACTTGATTCTTTTCATGGATACCAGATGAGAATCTGAAACATACAAAAAACATGGAACATACAAGGACTATACAACAAATACACAAAGATTTAACATAGCATAATTTTGCTGAATTAAACAGTTTCTCCCCACATCTTCATGTGGTCTGCTGCTGTGGATGTAGTATTGAGTCCTTCATGCAGTCCAATTTCTCTGACATCATATCGATCCTTAGGATTTACTTTTACGACTTCATAGAGACCAAAGAACTTAGGCCTCAGCTTCAAGCCAGTTCCAAATTGTATCCGTTGGATGGCGACAATATCTCCGATCTCATACTGGTACGCCTTTTTCCGTTTCTTATTAAAATTTCGACAATTTTCCTCTTGCATCTTCAGAATGTTTCGCTTGGCTTCCTCCCGAATTTTTTCACGATTTTCGGTGAATATCTCCACGATTTTCTCTTCCAATAGTTTTAGAATTTCAAGATCTTGTTTGGTCCTCCTCTTTACTCCCGTTAAGAGTTGAAACGGCGACATCTGAGTGCTTCGTGAAATTGTTGAATCGAGTGTTCTCTGTACGGCTGGAACAAACTTGTACCATTTCGATGCGTCGTCAATGGATAGCTTGGACAAAATTGGGATCAGAGAACTATGAATCCTTTCAATCTGTCCGTTCCCTCGGGGTATTCCAGTTGTTATGCTTAGATGTTGGATGTTCTCATTCTCCCAGTATTCTCGAAATTCTTTTGAAGTAAATGCAGCACCTTTATCTGTTATGATACGGTGAGGATTACCAAATGTAATCTCTTGTTGCTTAAGTTTCTCTAGAGCATCACGGGAAGAAGTGGACTTTACGGGATATAACCATACGAATTTAGTGAATGCATCTATTATTGAAAGAATGCGGTTATAGTTTTTATTTGTAGATGGCAAAGGACCTAAAAAGTCAATATGGTAAGTACTAAGAGGGATATTTTCCTTAAGAATAGGATTTAACAACCTTTCATCTTTCCCTCGTTTTTTGTTTGCAAGAATACATTCAATACAATTATTAATAACATTTTCAACACATTTTCTAACATTAGGAAAATAAAAACTTTGTTTTACCATGCTTTCGGTTTTATTAATACCAAGATGTCCTTTAGAATGAATATTTTTAACAATTTCTGTTTGCATCTGTTGAGGTACTACTAAAACATCATTATCATTTTCAATTTTACATAGGACATCATTTTTAACAACAAAATCATTAATTTGCTTATTTTCTGAAAGGGTTTTTAATGAATTAATGTATTTATCATTTCGCTGACAATTTGCAAGTTTAGTGGTTATTTCATCATATGTTATGGTCATTACAGGATAACGACTTAAACAATCTACATGTCCCATTTGTTTGCCTGAACGATGAATAATTTCATAATTAAAGTCTTCTAAAAATAAGACCCATCTAGCAATTTTAGGAGTTAATTGTTTTTTACTCATAGTTTTTTGGAATGCCGAACAATCAGTTACAATTTTAAATTTGTTGCCAACGAGATAGTTCCTAGATTTCTTAAGAGATTCGATTATAGCCAAAACTTCAAGTTCACAACTTGAATATTTTTCCTCCTGGGGGGTGGTTTTCTTGCTAAAATAGTGTACGGGGGAAAATTTACTATCGTCTGATTGTTGTAACAGAATCGCACCATAACCAAATTTACTAGCATCAGTATACAATTCAAGTTTTGTACCTTGTTTGAAAATATGAAGCACCGGAATTTCAGAAAGTTTTTGTCGTAAAGTTTGAAATGCTAATTGCAATTCAGGTCCGAAATGAAACACAGCATTATCTCGTAGTAAATCACTAAGAGGTTTGACTATTATGGAATAATTTTGGATAAACTTCCGAAAGTAACCTGACAGTCCAAGGAAGCTTTGGACCTGTTTCACGTTTTTAGGTTCTGGAAAATTTTGAACTGCTTTGGTTTTGTCCAAAAAAGGTTTACTTGTACCCTTTTCAATTATGTGTCCCAAGAATTCAATCTTTGACTTGAGGAAGTTACATTTTTTTAAAATTTAATTCTAATCCATATTCAGATGCAGTTTTTAACACCCTGGTTAAACGGTTTAACCTGTCAAGTTCATCCGAAGAAGGCATAATAATATCATCCATGTATATTATGACAACTCCCTCCTTAAGAAGGTCTCTGAAAACGTGATTGATAAATCTTTGAAAAACACTCGGACTATTACAAAGACCCAATGGAACTTTATTAAATTCATATTGCCCATTATGTGTGACGAATGAAGAAAATTTTTAATGCTTTCTTCTATTTCAACGTGAAAGAATCCGTTTTTTAAGTCAATAGTTGAGAAGAAATTTCCCGACTGCAACTGATCTAGAACTTCTCCTATTAAGGGTAAAGGATACCGATCTTTGTCAATTTTAGAATTAATTTTGCGATAATCAATGCAGATTCTTAAATTACCATTCTTTTTCTTACACAATACTATAGGTGAACAATAATCAGAACAACTTTCTCTTATCCCTGTTGTAACCAATCATCAATTTGATTGTTTACCTGTAATTTCTCAGAATAAGATAACCGTCTGGCTCTCTGACACACAGGAATATCATCTTTCAATATAATACTAATTTTTAACTTAGTACTCTTAATTTTATTAGGTTTATAATTCTTAATCAGAGAACTCAAATCATTTCTAATATTAAAGTTTTTAACATGTGACAAATCATAACTAGAATTTTCTATCACATTTGCAACAGTAAAAATAGAATAAGCACCTAAAGAGAGGATTCACTTTCATTTAACAAAACATCGCTCTTCGCGTGGCTTATTTTCTTTATTTCAGTATATATACTGGGATGTATAATAAATTCTTCGGTCAAGGTCGGTGATATTGCCGTTCGAACACTTAAACTGGGATAGTCCTGAGTAAAAGAAATATTTATTGGTGCAACTTCTATTATGCGCTTTTTCGTCAAAACATGAGATTAATGTTATGCTTCCTTCGGAAGATTTGTTCAATCTAATTAGCGAGGAATTTAAAACTGGGATCTGGCAACCTGAATCAATCAAGGCTGTTACGGGCTGATTTTCTACAAAAATGTTTACGTATTGGAGCTGTTGTGCGAACTCATCGCTTTTTTGTGGTTTTTCACTCTTAACTTTCAAACTATTCGCGTTTTTTCTATTATAGATGTGGCTGTTAGATTCTTTAGGCTTAAAACGCTTCTCACAATCTCTTGCGTAATGAGATGAATCACCGCATATGTAGCAATTTTTATTTTGTCTTTCAAGATTTTGGGGATAACTATCTCTACTCTTTGGTTTATAGTTTCGTGATCTATTTTTAAAGGGGTCTTCGATATATCCACAAGCAATAGGAGTTTTCTTACGCGATCCGCTTCTAGATGAAATATAAATATCGCACTTTTTAGCTAAATCAATGGGCCTAAACCAATCTTCCGCTTCTCGAATGTCAATATGAGTTGCGGTTTCCTTATTTAAGGTTTCAAATAATCTATCGGAAATTAAAAGATCACATAGAGATTCAAAGGAATTAAATTTTCTTAACGAACAATAATATTGGAAGTTTGCCGTCAATCTTGCAGCAAATTGGATGTATGTCTCGCCTGATGATTTTACAGCATTTTTAAATGAGTTTAAACACTCGCGATGGGTTACTTGGAATTCTCTGAGTACTATTGATTTGAGTTTATCATAGTCATTTAATTCCTTCTTTTTAATATACAATAAAACATTATGACCTCTTTCGCCCAGAAGATGTATTAAAATTTCAGATTTATATTCGTCATTAGTTTTCTTGGTTAAAAATGCCCGTTCTAATGATTGGAAGAACAGATTAAAGTTTTCAGATCTGGTGGGAACAGGAAGAGATAAAGTTTTAATGCTTTTGGTCATATTTTCTATGTCTGTTTCGAGCTGTTTCTCTTCGGTTTCAGCTGCAGGATTTAAACTTAATGCTTTATTTTTAGTCGTCTGAAGTTCGACTTCTTTTTCTAACTGTGCTAACTGTAGTTTTGCGAGCTCAATTTTCTGTTTTTCTAAAGTTGCCTGTCTTTCGTTTCGCGATACCCTTTCATCTATATAGTTTTTAATTAAAGTTTTAACGAAATCTGCATCACTTTCAAATGTACTACTCTTCTCAATTTTAGTCTTTAGTTTAGCTACGGTGCCCGTACTCTCCACAGTACCATCTAGCTCCTCTACAACTCTTATGAGATCCTCTTTAAGAGCGTTTTTATACATTTTAGAAAAAATATGAAACGATCCTACCTTTTTTTTTCTAGCTCCCTTGTTGTTCGCACGAACGATGTATCCAATAATTGATGAAAAACACTGATTCACCTCTACACAGATGAACACAGTTCCCACAACCTCTTCGCAGGTTATATCGTTAGACGGAAAAAATAGTTCTTGAAATTGTTAAAATGACACCTCTTCGCAGGTGTTAAATCACTAGTTCACAGGCGGAATATTCACGCTGGTTTCGAATGAAATTCAACCTCTACACAGGTTGAGCGAAGTTTCCAAAAAAATGGCGGCGCGTCTTCTCCACGGACGCTTTTTTGTTCACGCGTTCCACACTTTTATCAAAATCCCTATCCCGGGCGAGCCCCCATAATTTGTGAGAGACAACAAGGGTCTAAAGCATTTGTCTTTCTTCTGATTTATTTAAAAATAGACAACAATTAATTAAAAAAAGTAGCTATTCAAAGTTTCTAATTTCTAACAAATAGATTTCCATGATGTGACGACGGGAACGCCTGCTCGCGCACCTCAGTCTCTTTTCTCTCTCTTAGCCAAAGTTTTGGTTTCACATTGGATCAGCTGCGCCTGCGCGCGAAGACTGCCTACTTTGATTTGTTGAGAGATTCAATTGGATGACGACTCCACAACCACCGATTCCACATATATATACTTTAGTAAAATTTTGTAATTTTCTTTCCTTGCTGCCGTTGCTATTTTAATAACCTGCAGTGTGTGTGTGTGTGTGTGTGTGTGTGTGTGTGTGTGGTGTGTGTGTGTGTGTGTGTGTGTGTGTGTGTGTGTGTGTGTGTGTGTGTGTGTGTGTGTGTGTGTGTGTGTGTGATGCAAATAGCAATAAAAAAATTCCTCATACTTTGGGGGGGTCGGGGAGTGCAGAATATTTTGTGTGGGAAATTACAAATTCAGATTCCCTGACCCAAAACTTATAAAATAAGACTATTACCGAAACTATCACAAATATTCCAGGTACTCCCTCCCCCCTAATCTCTTAGATTCTTCCGTATGTGTGTCGAATAAATATGTGAGACTATGTAGATTTTTGCACTTCTTTAAAAATATATTTAAAACTAGTAACTCAGAAAAAGCTATACTTAAATAGTAATACATAAAGCACAGGACGTAATGGCATTTTTATTTTAAAAGTTTTTGAAGTGAAAACTTCTTTAGCGGCGATGGGCACTTTTTGGTAGGGGAAAATCTTATGAGTTCGCGTCACCGACATGCTCTGACTGGCGCACGCACAGTGTGCTGTTCGCCTTGGACACATTTTAGATGGGTGAAATCTCGTGCGTTCGCGTCACCGACATGCTTATAGCAGTATATCTGTAGCTATACAGCTGACGTATAGTGCTGTGTATATCTTATAAATAAAGTTGAATGGATGAAGTGAAAAGTTCAATGTGTATATTCTGTGCATTGCTCGTTGCGATTCCGAGAATGGGCAATACATGTTTTTGTGTGATTGCCGTTTATATTTCGCTTGGAAAATCTGTGAGACAGATACAGCAATTTTTATTCGAAAATTCGATTATTTATACAAAAGAAGGTTCTGAAATACTCGAAAAAAGATTTGGCGAAAAATATGATAATGTACCGATGATTTTAAGTAGAAACTTCAATATTAACTTTGCAGATGATAAAAATCTACCACTAATTGAATTTCTAAATGAAACACTTAATTTAAATATGTCCAATGATCGTCCAAGTATCACAAAATATAAAACGACGATGGAGACGGTTTTTTACGCGATACTTAGATAAATTTGAATCAAACATTTTCCTTTCTTACTTAAGTTACCATAAGCCTATTGTATCATTTTTATAACAAAATGAAATAATTGAAAGTACAAAAAGTCTAAGTATTGTTGAAATTAATGATGACAATGATGCAAACAATTAAAATAATGTTAAAAATCAGGTACATTGAAATTTAAGTAAATACAAGTACTATCCATAAATAATATGATTGTATATTGTTATTTCAATTGAATTGTATTTATATTTTGTCATGATCTTGTACAGCCCGTACTATATTTGAATAATAAAAAACCATGTAAACATGCATTTAGTTGTTGCTCGGAGTGTCAATAGATGCTAAAACCAGATTGATGTTAATAATTTTAATTCAAACATTATGAAATTTCAAATTTTAATACTAAAAGTTCTAAGTTTTCACTGCTATCGGCAGTCTCTATAACTGCCAATTTTTTTTCCCTTCATATTTTACTTTCAGCTTCAGACAAATTATATCAGCGTATTTTTACGTTTAACGGACTCCCTTTCTGTAAATACTTTTCATTGAAAAATTGAATAAAAATAAATTAATTTAGTCCTGTACAGCTTTTATGCACATTATTTTACATACGAAGCCAAACTTGTGTAAAAAATAGAAAGAACGTACTACATATACGTCAGCGATTACTCTAAAACAAAATCCAAATTACGGATTACTACGTCAACTTCTTAGTTGTGAATTTAATAGACGTGATAATACGCCATCAATCAGCTAACAGTTAATAAACATTTTGAATATTAAAAGGGAGGAAATAAGAGAATAATTAAATTTATGGAGAAGGGAGTTATTTTTCTTCTCATAAAAATTGGAAATATCACTTAATAAAGTTCCTTGCATTCAAAACTCTTCGTCTTGGAAATCATTTATTGTTTCTCGCATTTACGTCAACAATTACATAAATATAAGCAAATACGTGCGATAAATAATTGTGAAAGCTGTGAATGAATCGAACAAAATTAATAGCTCTAATGTAATGCTTCTAGAAGTTTGCAGGCAAGAGTAAACAGATTTTATAGCTGAATAAAAATTATATCAATACGTCTATGGTTTTGCGCAAATAGAAATCAAAGCCCACAAAAATTTTCGTTTTGTTCTACAAGAAGTATCAGTGACTGCGTCAAAAGGAAATAAATTATTATTTTATTTATTCTTGAGTAACACAAAAGTAAAATTCATTGCAGCATTTCAATGCTAATAAATTGTTTATATTTATTGAACTTGTTTCATTATAATCTTTAATTTTCGAAGGTTTTGTTATTTTATTCTGTTTTTATCCTGTTGTACTCTTGCTTATTTATTATTTTATTCGATTAATTAATTTATTTATTATTATAATTTTATTGTATCTATTATATACAATAATACCTCGACTTATGTGAACTCTGAGTTACGCGGTTTTCAAATCTTGTTGATTCGTCTTTTGTTTGAGAAAAAAAAATTTTTTTTTACTTCTAATGGTGGTTTTTTTACCATTGTCGACCTAGTACATTCCCGGAAGCTAGTATCTCTTTTTAGTGCGGCACCAAATAGGCGAATACCAATCGCCGCAGGTAATTTTGTCGCCCAGTTTCCTCCCTAGAGGAAGGCCCCTGGGCTCTGACGATGCGAACCTGCTCTAGGATTTTAATTTTGCCGAGAGCACCCAAACCAAACAGACACTCTAGGGATCTTTTACATCATACGACATGGTCTCTGTCGATTTTCTGCATCATGAACATCCATCGACTTGGGGCGAGGTTGAACCCGCAACCTTTGGTGCATAAGGCCAGCAACAACCCAACCACGCCACCGAGCAAGCTTTTCTTGAGGGAAAAAAAGAATTGGTAAAATTGCTGAAATTAGTAATTTGATCGAAGAAGTTGTCAATCTTGCCAGGTAAATAAATTCAGAAGTGGATAGTGATGATTTTCAAGAGCTGCTAGATTCCTACAATTAGGAGCTGACAATTGATGAGCTCATTGAAGTACATGAACAAGAGCAAGACTTTGATGAATTTGAGTCTTCAGACACAGTTCAATCAGAAGATCAAATGAAGTTTTGGAATTTTACAGAAGATCTCAGTTTAATTGAAAAAGGGTTAGGTTACAAATTTTAGAAAATATAGACCCAATTATGAGCGTATTTTTTCAACAAAACAAAAAAATTAAAAAAAATATTAGCAAGTAACGAGGAAATTTTGCAGGAGAAAAAAGAAATATTTGTGTAAAAAAATATATATAATCGACTTTTTGTTGGATTTTATTTTAAATGTTCTACATCAAAATAACTTCGATTTGCGGTTTTGTATTTGTGTTATCTATTTTATTAAACATTTCCCCCCTAAATTATTTTCATTCGTCTCCGGCCCCAACTAAAATAATTTATATAAATTTATATGAGAAATTATATCCCGACTAGCACAGTTGTCACTCAGTTCTATCTATCGCGTATATTCGTGGTATTGCTATAATCATTAAGGTCTTTTAAATATTTTTATTATTTATTAGAAAATTTTTACATTGGACATTTTTGTTTTGTGTTTTGTCTTTAATATGATTCAATTTTTAGGAAACATTATTTTTTCCACCTTTAGCTTCTTAGTAAAAATTTATTAAATCTTATAAAAATTATACGAATCCATGAGTAAATGTCAAACTAAGAAACAATTAAAATAAATTATAAAGTAAATATGTATCTTAAAACAAAATTTAATGGAACCTTTGTTCTTCTAACGAAAAAAAAAACACGTCGCATTTTTCATATTTATAAATTCCCCAATCTTAACGGATTTATAATTTTTTACCAACACACAAAAAAAGACTAGGCATTTTAATTGAATGATGAAGAGTAAAAGTAATGATTCTTGAAACTTCAAAAGAAGAAAGAAGGGGGGGGGGATCTTATATAAAAAAATTTCCAGGGGAAAAAATCACATAGAATTTTTTCCCTTCTCTTTTCTCCTACATTCTCATCTGTCGTTAAGTTGATTGGCGCAAGCTTAAGTTGGCGATACCAGTAGCTTGGCGGTAATTTGAGCAACCCTTCCCTGTGATTGGATCTTCGCGCACAAATGAATAAAAAGGCTAATCACACTTCGCTTTTGTATTTCCTTACTGACGCCAACCCATGACTGACAAATTTCTCCCGTGTTTACTAATGATTTCTCTCTTTGAAAAAGACGTGAACCACGATCAGAATCGATTCTCTTAATTGCATCCCGACGCGCCGATAACAATTATGCAGATTGGACTAGGATTAAAAGATTCTTTTAACGAAGCCTGTTGTTCGACTGATTAATTTCTTCAACTCAAAGCGAATTCGCTAATCAACCTTCAATAGCGCCGATTGTGCGAACGTTTCAGCGTTTGTTTTGTCTACGGAAGTGCGATGGGTTTATTTATACGAAACAAAATGTTCTGGATGTGTAATTTTATATGTAGCTCGAAAATACAAGTCATTACGAGTTGTTGATGGTATATTGAAATAACAACCGATAAAATTGATGTGATTATAAATCAGTGGGATAAGCAACGAAAGGACAACAATAATAAAAACATGTTATGATTGATATTTATAATTATCGACAATATGAAGTTTTGGGTTGTTACAGTTTTTTATTGAAGTAATGCATTTGGTTTCTTTTGTTTTAAAATAATGAATCAATGCAATAGTGATGATCATAATTTCTGCATTATTAGAGAAATTTTTTGTTGTTCTGTCGTGAAGTTTTAGAGTTATTAAAAGAAAAAAGTTACTGAAATATATTAAGTTTTTTTATACAAACTGTGAAAAAAAAGGCAGTTACTAATTTTATCTACTAAAACATATAAAATAAATGTATAGTTTATATTTATTACTACAACATTTTTTTTCTATTTTAATGAAACTTATGTTCACACACACAAAATTCTGATTACAAATGTCATGTAACTCACAAAAAATTCGATTTAGAAATGAAATGCGTATGTGCATCAAATATTTTACATTAATGCCGTAGCATTTGGTGCAAAATAAGAAAATACTCAATATAATTTAATTATTTAGTTTTTCGAATTATAAATACTTAGATCGATTATGGAACAAATTTTTTTATAGACTGACGTATTCAACTCAGTTTATTTAATGCATGCAGATATTTTTCATAATCATTGTTCGAAAAACAATCCAAGTTTATAGTTTTACATTTGAGATGAATTGATATGCATAAATTGCATCTTGATTTTACGTCAATACACGTAAGCCGGATATAAATTTTTCGTCTACAACGTTAGCTTAATTACAGGAAATTTTCTTTACGGCAAATAAAAGAAGTGTGTTTACAAATGAAACTGGATGATTTCGAAGTCTCGTACATCCTATATTCATCCTATTGTTTTGATCAAACTATTGAGTAAATTATCTCGTATCCATAATGGAAGTGAAAGATTTGCAACGTTTAAAATTGATAACTGAGGGAGAATATTCCATATGCAGACCTATATCACCACTTATGATTACTGGACCTTTGTGCTATGCCTTTTCGGATGATACTTACGAACTTTATGCGGATTTAAGTGGGAAATATCACCTGTTACATAACAACACTTATTACGTACGTACAAATATTTTTTTATTTTTTTTATTTGAATTTTTTTAGTTTAGCATTTTCAATATTTTTATTATTCATCAAAATTAAGATATTTAAAAAAAATCATTTTTGTTTTAAATTGAAATATTTAATTTTTTTTTTTTTTTTTATTTTATTTTATTTATTTTTTTTTTTTTTTTTGCTTTTTTTAGTCCTGAATTTTATCCACAAAACCTTTTTATTTTAATATTTCAGTTCTAAAATGAGTTCCTTTTTTTCGTCTTCAAATGACAGAAATATAAAATTAAAACAGATTATTTTCCTTATTGAAATTTTTTTGCATCAAATTGTTTAGTTAAAATTTTGGAATTTTTTTCAGCTTATTTATTTTATAAAAACACAAATTTTTAAGTCACTTTTTTGTTATTTCTCATATTTTCCTATAAGTATATGAAAGTGTGAGAAATATGTCAATATATTTCTTTCTATCAAGTTTTTTTTTTTTTAATTTCATGTTATTGTGGTCTATATGCGTACTTAGCAAAATATTTAGGATAAAATTTGAAATGTTTTTACTATGCACGATTTTAAATACTATTACTAATATGGATTTTTTTTGTTTGAAATCCTACGAAATAATACAGGCTATACAATGTTTACAATTATTGCTTAATATTGATAGATATTACTGGTATAAATAATAATTAATGTTGATTTCTAGATTATAATACAAGATAAAAAATATTTTATAGCATCAAAAAAAATATTATTCATTTTTATCCAAAACAACAGGATAATCAATTTATAAAACTTTTGTGTTTCCTTTGCTTTACTTATCAATTACTTCATTAAACCATCATTACTCCATCACATAATTAACCATTAAAAATACTCGTTTTAAATCTTTAATAAAACTTCTTACTAGAAAAAAATTTTTAAACAAGATTTAAAGTTCTACAAAAACTGTTTTTGTTCTTTTAAAAAAATTGAACATCAATTTAAAATTTCCCAAGACAAATATATATATATATATATATCCCTCTCTTTTTTCAGGAAATTTAAAAGAAAAGAAAAAATAAAGTACTAAATGTCTTAAAATATGAAATGTCTAAAAAAATATTGACTTTTTCTCGAATGATTTCTTTTTATAAAATGACCTTACAAATTCTTACTTTTATTCGGATTTTCTTCCAAACTGGTACGTGATTTGTATAAATGACGCTTTCAGTCAAAAACATTCTTTATAACATTTTTTATTGCAAAGATAAAATAAAAATATTAAAAAGTTTTCTTACTACAATGGATGTTGTGGAGAGAATAAAAAAATTAAAAACGTATGTCGTAGATATATTTTCAGGAAATTCTTTTCTGTACGTATACATAACTTTTTAAAATAAAGTTCATTTTAAACTGTTTATATATATACAGTGGACTCCACACAAAAGTGTTCGTACACTTGCAATTTCCTATAAAATTTTATGCTTTCGACTAATAAAAATTAATATATTGTAGTTGTAATTTTTTAATGATATTTGCTACTTGTTCTTAATAGAATGACATAATTATTTTTTTTAAAAATGATATAACTATTATTTTTAAAAATTAATAATTAAAAAGCTATTGAAAAATTACGCCACAAAAGTCTTCGTACACCTAACAAAAATCCCAACTTAGCTTTAAATATTGTATTTCTTTCTTACGTTATACTTAGTAGGATATCTTTTAGTGTCCACAATAACTTTTAAATGTTTTGGTATAGATTTAATCAGTTTTTGGCAATTTCTGCATCGGTTTACCTCCATGTTTCTGTTATTATTGTTTTTACTTTCCAGTATGTGTTTATATGTCATGTTTTCTTTTTTTTTTAAATAAAATTCTCACCAAATATCTTCTACTGGATTAAATAAACTGATTGAAGAGGTTTTTTCAAAGTTTTGAGGCAGTTCTTGAGACACCAGTGGCATACATTGAGAGAAGTGCGCTTGGTGTCATTATCTTGTTAAAAAATGAAGTGGTCCCCAATATCCAAATTTTGGGCGGATAATTTACAATTCCTCTAAAATATTTAAATAGATCTCATGATTCACAATACTATAAAAAAATCAAATTACCTAATTTTAAAGTCGATTTACACTCCCACACAAGAACTTCTCCACCTCCATGCTGAAGCATGGAGGTGGAGGAGTTCTTGTTCCAAATAAAGTCATGGGATTAAATTCCTCATTTTTTTTTCATTTACAAACTATTATATGCCCATCAGAACCAAAAATGTTTAATTTTCCGTCATCCCGATCAATTTGCTGTCAATTTTGAATTTTCTGAAACTTAATCTCAAGAATCAAATTGGATCAATGAACTATGGAGATGGAAGTGTTCTTGCATGGAGGTGTAAATAGGCCTCAAAATTAGGTAACTTGGTTATTTTTTATGGTATTGTGAATCATCAGCTCTATTTAAATATTTTAAAGTGAAATTTTAAATTATCCGGTGAAAATTTCGATATAGGAGACTATTTCATTTTTTAACAGGATAATGATGCCAAGCGCTCTGCTCTCAATGTACGCCGCTGGTGTCTCTATAACTGTCCAAAATTCTGAAAAAACCTCCTCAATCAGTTTATTCAGCCCAGTAGAACATATTTGGTGAGAATTGGATTTAAAAAAAAGAAAACATGGCATATAAACACATAATGGGAAGTAAAAACAATAATAACAGAAGCATGGATGTAAACCGATGCAGAAATTACAAAAAACTGATTAAATCTATACCAAAACATTTAAAAGCTATTGTGGACACTAAAAGATATCCTACTAAGTCTAAAGTAAAAAAGAAATAGAATATTTAAAGCTAAGTTGAGATTTTTGTTAGGTGTACGAAGACTTTTGTGGCGTAATTTTTCAATAGCTTTTTGATTATTAATTTTTAAAAATAATAGTTATATCATTTTTTTAAAAAAAATTATGTCATTCTATTAAGAACAAGTTGCAGATATCATAAAAAAATTACAATTACAATATATTAATTTTTATTAGTCGAAAACATTAAATTTTATAGGAAATTGCAAGTGTACGAACACTTTGGGGGGGGGGGCACTGTATATATATATATATACATTATTTTATCGTAGTAATAGACACTGTCTTAAAATATTGGTTTGCACAAATTAGGTATGTTTTTTTTTAAAATTTTATATGAAATTTTCCTCATATAACTATCTTATTCGTACGAAAACCTACTTATATTATTCATTCATTCTTCTTTTTTTTGTTGTTGTTGTTGTTTATTGGTTTTCTGTTCATTCCATTTGTAATCTTAGGCTTATTTTTCAATTGTGTTTTCTTCTACATTATATCGAAAATTTTTGCTGAAGGGGAAGATTAGGCAAGGCTTAACACTATATCACTGTTGTTTTTCTTCATTGATAGCCTTAGAAATCATAATAGTTGTCCCAAAAAACACATCAGTATTAACGAACACGTCTTGTATAGTACTGTACTTTAAATTGATTGAGAGTCTTTAAGTTCCTCCATCACGTTGTGTGGAAATTTTGAGAAGAATGTTCTAGCTTGGGTGTCACCCTCTTCTCTTGTAACTTGCTTAAAATTACGAGTTCATTTTTTCTGTTACTATAGCAACTCAGACAAAGTTGAAAGGTCATGTCACTTGAGTGTTGAAATATCGGACTATAATTTTGATAGGAAGCTTTTTTTCAATCGAACTGATCTCTCCAGAAATATATTTTAAAGTTTTTTTTTATGTATGTTTTATTTAAATACAATAATACCGTTGACTTGTGAATCGTTTCTACTTATTTTACAAGACATTTTTTTTTAAATTTTATTTTGATCTCTAGATAACTTGTTCTGGAGTTACGAAGGGTAAGGGCTTTTTTGTGCAGAGTATTGTATATGATTTATTAAAAGTAATGTCATAAAATTTGTCCAAAATTATGTGAAATGTGTTAAAATGTTTTTATTCGTGTTTTTTAATGTTTTTCTTTATTTGTTTACTCTTTTTTAGCGCAAAGAAATAATTTTCGTATTATTTTTTTAACTCTTTTTATTGCGCAAAAAGTGGCAATAGAAAAGTAGTAATTTAAATATTTCGAATTTTTTTCTAAACGAAATAATCAATAAATTTTAAAAATCATAAAAAGTGGAAAAATTTACACGCTTTTGATTAAAAATATGAATAGGAATCAAAAAAGTGAAGTGAAATCAATCATAGCAAAATCAATAACTTTTGTTCGTTTAATGGAAAAGGGTATTTTATTCAAAACACAAAAAGAATGAGTTCCTAAATATAAATGCATAATGATGGTAATTGAACGCATTTTTGTATTCAAAATTCTCGGAAAATGGAGTAGATCAAGACATTTCCTGCACAGTAAAATGATAAATGGATTTTTAAATCATTAACCTCAAACAAAATATATATATATAATGATTTATTCGTTTTGAAAAGGCTATATTTTAAACAATATTACACATAAACACATGAAAGATATATAAAAGGAACCACAAACTCACCAAATTTATATTGTGTATTCTGGTTGCAAGGACAATCCTCGTCCAGTCTTGGCATTTGAAAGGGATTCGTCAAAGGTGAATGTTTTCTGTACAGTATCACAAATAAAGATGTATAGTTTTTCTTTCCTGAGCAAACTGTTACCGGCAAACGTTACCTAGATATATTGCAGTTGTGGTTTCTCCCATAACTCAGTGATAACTTCAAGAATTTTGTCTTCCAACAAGACGCCCGCCCTCGTTTTCACATCCCAATTCGTAAATACCTAAATTATGAACTTTTGCATCGTTGGATTAGGCGTATTGATAAGAATGATCTAGCTTTGTTCCCCTACCTCCTAGACACCCTGACTTTTTTCCCTGCGACTTTTTCCTGTGGGGGTACGCTTAGGATTTTGTTTGCGTACCGCCACTAGCGCAATTCTTAGTCAAGCCCAAAGAACACAGCAGTACTATAGTGCACATAATTGACAGAACTATGCTACAAAACATATGGTATGAGTTCGATTACCGTTTAACGTGTGTCACATAGGAGGTGTATAAACTTGGTGAGTTTGTGTGTGGTTTTTTTTCATGTATCTTTTATGTGCGTAGGTGTAATACTTTTGAAAAATATTCCTTTTCAAAATGAATGAATTATTTATGCTAACCCTCTCCTATGCGCGCTGTATGAAGAAAAAATTACCGTATTTACTCGAATCTAAGCCGCACTTTTTTTTCCTAATATTAAAGCTACTGAAAATCGGTTGCGGCTTAGAATCGAATTAAAAATGCGTAGGATGGGGCAATTAGTGTAAAATAGTTTAAAACTTGTAATTGCTCTATTTTTCATTTTCGACAAAGACTTGTTGAGAATTTCGGGTGCAGCTTAGACTCGAGTAAATACAGTTTTATCAATCGGAAACTACCTATGGGGAAACGATGTTCTGCGGTATGGAGACTAGAAGAAAAATAATTTTAATAAATAATTTCAAAAATTAATATTGTCGCAAAGGGGGTGGATTTTCGAAAAATATGGAAAACAACCGAATTTTAGGTTAGATTACTTTAGACTATTAAACACTCATTTTTCTGCAATATAAGTAAGCAGGGATGATTTATGTGATTAGCAAGAATTGTTTTGAGAGTAGTACAATGTACACAGTGCAAAATTTCAAAACTCTTCTCCCTCTTTCAGCTACGCCGAATCAGTCCGATCCGAGCTTTTTTGCTTCATCATGCAGTGTAATTTCGACAGTAGGTTTTTAGAAAGTTTAATATTAAAGAAGTGGTTAATTGTGTCTGATGTTATTTTCTTATAACTATTCAGCAGGTGTCCTCAAACTACAATAAATGTTAAAAAATACTAAAATGCCCGTTACACTTTAACAAAAATTACTTGGACATTTACCATGAAAGACGTATATATACGTCTTCCCGAAATACGATTATTTTCTTTGCGCCCATATCTGTAAAACTTTTCCGAAGGATTTTCTTACTTCAGAGAAAAAATTTGCATATTTTTGCCATGACTTCCCCCCAATATATTGCATACGCGTGCATATGTAAAAAATGATGGCACAGGGAAGCGTAATTTTTAATCGGCAAAAATGTTAAGGGTTAAACACATAGGAATCACTTGCGAAACTTTAGTTAAAGTTCCAGGGAACCCTGAGGTTCCATGGAACCCAGGCTGAAGACTTCTACCATAAAACATCTTTTCCGCAGTAGATGGTTTTGAAATTCTGAAAAAAAGAATTTCGATTCGTCCTAATATATACACATATAAAATATACAAATGTTGTGAAACTATCCGTATCCCGAACTGCAATCATTTATTTTGTCCGAATCAATTACGAGTGTCTTAGAAGTTATGACAGGATGTTCGAAATATAGAACATTTTTTCCTTAAAAGTATTTTGCCCGTGAAAAATATCAGGTAGGTACACAATATTTTTCGCTGCCGCAAACTCGTTTCAGAAATGGTTTGAAAACCAAACGGTTAACGGACTGTTTGTTGAAATGTTTCTGAGCACTTTCTTGTGAGAGTCAATGATTTCCATTCTTACACTCCCCCCACTTTGGCTCACGATGGTTTTTCTTGTTTCCGCAAATATTCTTCCAACTAAATTTAGATGCCTGCCTTGCTTATATTTATCCCTTGCGTTATATTTATCGCTAGTGACACAAAGCTATTTCAAAATACTCGTCTTTGATCATTATCTACATCGGCAGAACTCTTGTAATGGCTCTGTACTATATCATTTTTTCTTCCCAACCCCAGTTCTTTGTTTAAACGTGATTACCGTTTACTGATGGTTATCGGGTTAAGCTCATCGGAAAATAGCATGAAGTTAAAGGAGATTTAGAGAAATAAAGTTACGTGTCATTTTGTAAACATTCAATAATTATCTTCAAAAAAATGAGGTGTCTATAGAATAGTGCATAGTTACGCATAGCAGCTGGAAATAATTGATAATACAGCTAATAGCGCAAAAGGACTTAAATTATGATGTTAATGGATTGGTTAATTAATTAATCTTAAAAGAATTTTCCTTTTATAGGTGCCTTTTTTCCACTGTACGCGTCAAAGCAACAATTTCCAATTTTGCAAAATTTTGCTTTTGCTTGAAAATGTTGGTTTAATAAATTGATCCACTTATATTAAATATTTGTCTTAAGCATTTGATTATATAAAAAAGGGGTCGGCCACCCCTATGGCACTCTACATTAGTCAATTTTGAGGGAGTGAATATTAACGTCGCCTATTAACAGACCTCGTAATTTTAAACCAAGATCAAGTGACGAGGTCAACACCAGATCAAGCACCCCCTCTCCTAACTACCACTACACACCAACGGGAGGACGTTTTGAACTCTCGACAGATTTAACGTGCACCCTACACGACAGGTCTTTAGTGGTACTGGGCTCGAACGCATGACATGCCAGCCACGATCAGATACCTTGACCACTAAGCTACCGCGGCCACAGTCAGTTTTTAAACTGGAGCTTATTATCTTCAAAAATATGGAAAGGAAAATTTATGAAATTATTTGAAAATCTGGAGATAACTGTAACGATAAATGGGCAGCTATTTTAAATTATCTGATATCATTTCCGGGGAAAATTGCAAGTGCTCTGTTTTCCGCTTTTGGTTCTACATATGTACATAGGTGTACTAATCTTTTCTCATGTGAAAAATATCTTGAGTCTACAAAAAAAAGTTGAAGGACTTCTTTGGGGACTCTAATGAACATTCAGAATTGTCACAAATTATACCCCTGACATTTCGATATAAAATAGAGAGGTGCAGGGACAAAATGCTAGCATTAAAATATTCAACTATATTGAAGGAATACCTATATTTTGAGTGTGTTCTTATCACTGTGAAAAAAAGAGGGGAAAAAAGAGTTTATACAGAAAAAGTCCGTGTAACGCCGGGTTAAGCCGAGGGATAAGAAACCTGTCTGTAAATGAAAAGAAATTGAAGACATTTCGGAAAAGAATTTTAAAGACATCAGTATAGAAATCCCTCACATCGCGCATACATCCTCATTCAGAAATGCTGGCATCGAGAGGGAAAAGAAATTTCCATTGGGATGTGTGTGTGTATAAAGTTATACTCTTGGAAAATGCCAGTGCAACGCCGGGCTAAATGAAGGGAAAACAGACCCATTTGACGGGACAAAGGCGTGGAAGAAATTTCGAAAAAAGGGAATTTTAATGACAAAATATAAAAATCACACACAATTTAGGTAGTAATGACGTCGAGAGGGAAGAGGAAATTTCCATTGGCAGAACGTTATGCACTCGATAAAGCCCGTGCTACGCCGGGCCCAACAGCTAGTATACTATAAAACTTTAAATGGGTATTTTTAAACTCTTATTCTCAAACTCTGGATGTTGTTGCGGAAGTCAGAATTGTTTCAAGTATCTCCTTCTGTGTGGCACCCTGAATCATATTGGTAGATTGGTTTGGCGCAGCGCAGCAAGAAGGTTACCTACCCTGATATAAAATCTTCACTCCTGGACTCTTTTCAGAGATATTTATGCCAATTCATAAATAATATATTTTCCTAAATTCTAAAAATTTAAAAATAAGGAGGTTTTTATTGTTATAAAAAAAATTTGAACTGTTAAGTATAGTTACGAAATACATATGTGAATTATATATATATAAATGAAAAATCAAATTTTTAAACGTTGGGTTTCCATAAGTCACAGAAAGATCTAAGTCTTTTAAACATAAGAAATTTTATTAGTATAAACTATTAATAATAATATTGCTACTTATTAATCGTGATTTTCTTCTAAAAATATTCAGAAAACAAACTTTTTAGATATGTTGGAAATCAAACAGCAAGTTTAAACATTAGCAGAAAATCAAGCAAGTTACGTTTATTTTTTACAAAAGTTATAGAAATACTTAATTTAGACAGAAAAAAAGATTTTTTTGAACAAATTTGAAAAATTCCAAGTTTTTTAAATGTACATCATTTATGTACTAGCTTATAATATTCAATGAAGGTAAATTCATGTGACTTCGTAGTCACGTGATAAATCTAATTTCGCTTTTTCAACCATTTATTTCATGCTCCAACTATTGCCAACTTATACTATTTACTGAAACTTTCTTTTTAAAAGTGTAGCGACAACCCAACAGACCAAGGCCTGTTGCTCCCAAATCAGTTTTCATGACCTTGGGCACTGAGGTGCATAAACAGATATTCCAGTCAGGTGGTCAGTCTGATACGAAATCCCCAGTGTCCTGTTTCCAAGCGAGCTTGATTCTCATTTATCGACCCACATACAGAAGGGTGGCAAGGCTGAATCGACCTTGCTCAATCTGGGGGTTGAACCACGGACTTGCGGCGTGGAAATGTAAAAACGCTCTTTGTCGTAAAAACAACACGGATGCTAACACTAAATAGACATCACCCCCTCCAAAAATTATTTGGAAATTAAGAAAATTGCTTTTATTTCTGTGGCCAGTTGCGTCAGTGTGGTTAAGTCTTCAATGCTAGCTCACTCATCACTCCAGTGATATCACGGGAACTTACTTTGCATATAAATTTGTATAATTTTATTTTAATCCACGGTAACGTGGCTAAAAAACTTAGAATTTTTCAATTTTTTTTGAAAAAAGAATAAAGTATTTTTTAAGAAAGAATATAGTATTTTTTGTTTAAATTAAATGTTTTTAGTTTTCGTAAAAATTTAAAAAACGCAACTCACTTGATTTTCTGTTTATGTTCAAATTTGCTGTCGGATTTTCTACATATCTGAGAAATTTGTTTTCTGAATATTTTTAGAAGAAAATAATGATAATATAATAGGTAGCCATACTATTATTAACTGTTTATAATAATAAAATGTCTTATGTTTAAAAGTCAATATTTAAAAGTTAATACCTTTTCTCTTGATTACTCCAAATGTTTACGAAAAAGATTTTATATGCTTGTCATATTCTAAAGAATTATAATATCAGCACGCTTTTATTTTATGTATTAATTTATTCATAAACTTTCATTAGAACAATTTAACAGAAAAAAGATTGTTCATTTATCTTTCATATGAATTGGATTATACTTATATATCAAAGGTTACACAAATTGAACCTCTTCTTTAAAAGCTTAATCGTTCACTATCATGTAATTTATGCAAAAAAAATTTATTTAATTTTAATTAAAATTATATTAGTCGAGGAATCTAAATGTAAACAAATTATTAACTGTTTGTTAAAATTATCTAACTATTTTAGAAAAGCAAAAAGTAATTATAATGCAGTGTTTTGAATTAAAATCCTTGTTTGAATAAAGAGGCGTACATTGTATTGTTTATTTTTATAAAATGAGTCAGCTCTTCTAATTCAAGAAAATAAAGCTTAGGATCTTTCATTATAGGTATTATTAAAATAATGTATAAAAAACAAGCCTTTGTTTTATTTTATTAAAACGCTTACGTTATTTATGCATTGAACTCTTTCAAAAATTTTCACAAGATTACGTTTATGTAGGTGCTTTATGTCGTGCGTTGAAAGCTATTTTTTACGCATTAAATAAGATAACAAAAAAGATAGTTTCAAAATAATTATTATAGAGGTTGTGATATTTAACAATGTGTATCAAATTTGTTAACCTTTAAAATCTATAAAATTTGAAATAAGAAATGACTTTTATAATAAATTTCCTAACATTTCCTGAACTCGATTTCCTAAGAAAAATTCTCCTTAAAATTTTTAACTCTTCCTAAAATTTTTTCTCTGTTAACGTCTTTTATCACCATGTTTGGAAAAACTTTTTTTTCTAATACGGCTGCGAATTGGTATTTTTTACCTTTGAAGACCTAGTTCATTCCCCAGGAGCTGGTATCACTTTTTAGTGCGGCACCGTATAAGCGACACCAGTTGCCACAAGTAATTTTTGAGGGTCAGTTTCTTCCCCAGAGGAAGGTACCTGAGCTCTGGCGATGCGAAATTGAACTAAGGATTTTTTTTTTTTTTTTTTTTTGCCGAGAGCACCCAAGCCGAACAGCCACTTCAAGGGGTTTCTTACATGTCGTATAACCATACGACATGGCCACTGTCTATTTTCTGCATCATGAAAATCCACTGACGTGGGCCGGGATTGAACCCGCAACCTTGGGTACAGAAGGCCAGCGACAAACCAACTACGCCAAATCGCTCTTGACCGCAGTAGACCAATGGTCATGATCATGAATCGCTGGCCGAAAATGTTTCTGTCGAGTCGTGGACTCGAATCCTAGTGCCATTGAAAACCCTCTGTATTATCCTCCTGTTATATCTGTAGTGGTCCGCACGTTGGCATGGAGTGAATTTCGAGGGAGTGTAGCCGGCTTATATATGGTCATTCTCATTACTTGACATCTATTCAATATTATGGAATTGCCACTAATAACCCTCCTGAGCTTCAAAGTACGATTGCAATAAACAATCAACTAATTGGCATACGTCATTTTAATTATGAAAGTGGTCCTTATAAATCGATTTTCACGATCTTTTTAAATCTCTATTCTAATATATTTCTACAAAGACCTCATAACCTTCCAACTTGTGCACTATATTATTTACACGAGTAAGTGCGAGTTGTGTGTGTGTGTGTTTTTTTAATAAGTAATATTTTCCTTCAGTTCAGCTGTATCTATCCCTATATCGTTGTTTGAAAATAACTCTTCCATTTGCGTATGTCCATTTTTTTATTCTTGTCAAATACAATAGCCCATTATATACCACGATTTTATTTCTTGGGGTATCTCGGCAATCCTTTTATCTTGAGTAATCATGCTTTGCCCTTGATTGATCTAAACTTTTGCACGTTAAGTCTCAAAATTTCATCAATCATATATTTAGATTTAACGTCTTCAAAAATAATCCGCTTACATTTCCTATAATCTTTGCAAATATTTTAATGTTATGAAGAGCTTTGACAATGTACCAGCATTTTTTTTAAGAATTTATTTTATTGTATTTATTTTTCAATTTTGAGATCTTTATATACACCAGCTCGTGATTTTATCTTTTCCATTATAAAAATCTTTATCTTCCAAAAATTCTGCTGGATCATCATCTTTTATCATCGTCAGATTCACTGTTGACAGGGATCTTTTTATCAATGAAATTGTTATCGCTGTCCCGAAACAAGTCTGTGCTTTTGCTTTTTTTATTCTCATTGAATAATCCAAGTGTGGAATTTCTTTCCATTTTGCACATTTAATAGCCATAATTGGAAAAATTTGAGTAATATATTTCTCAGTTATGTAAGACAAAGTAATAACTCGACATAATGCACGTTAAATATATAATTACGAAGTAATATTCCAAAACGTAGCAGAATCAAAAATCTATTTCCAAGAGCAAGGAAATAGATTCCGTGAATTTTATGCATGAAGCAAATTATTGCATGAAATCAACAAAGGAACTGAAATATTTAAACTTAAAATAACGGACAAATCTATTTCTTTACAAAGGGAAAAATGAAAAGTGGAATAGTAAGAGACAATATTTAGGGTCTGTATGTGAAAATCCTATAAAAAATGGTATATTTTTCATGAAATTTAATCAGGCGTTTCGACTGAAAGGTTCGTTGGAGACCCAGTGATTGTTTTGTGAGTTGTTTACAATTTTCTCTTCAGATACTACAATTACGAATGTATATTTTTATACGTTAGTTAATCGATCATTTAATTATTCGATTTGCAGTCTAATACCGGAAAGTTCTAAAACTTTCCGGTAAATGATGTTTTTTTTTTTTTAAAGTTCTTAAAATGTTTTACAACAGTTGTTCTTAAACTGTGATGGTGGTCCACGAAGATCTCTCCTCTAATGATAAGATTTCCATCTATTACAGACTCTCTCCCTCTGAAAGACCTCGTGGAAAAATTGAAAGATGTGTCATCCTAGACAAGATCACTATATTGCCCCCAATGAAGTTATTTACTAGAACATGTATTTCGACCAAGAATGTTAATTCAGTTTTCTTATTGTTTTCAACTACATAGCCATTATTGAAACAAAATATTTTCAAAAAATATATAGTATAGAAACACGTGTGCAAAGATTAAGAACTGAATATTCGCACATAGCGCGCCAATACGATAAAGATTGCTTCCATCTTGATTTCCAAATCGACTTTCGCCTGTATTATTTATTTATGCCTACATTATTTATTTGTTTGAAACTATATATAGTATTTTGTAATATTTTTATACATATGTACTGGATATCTACACATAAGCCAGTAACTGCCTCCGGATAGTAATGATCACTTTTGTCCGGAGACTGTTATTGGCTTATGCAGATATCCGCTACAGTTCCATTGAAGGATGTGTTGGGTTAAAATTTAATTAGGATGCATTCCGATTAAAATTAACAGCTTTATTGTAGACACATATTGGAAATCATCGGCATGCTGTATACTCTCTGGGATCCGGTGCGAGACTGAATTCGCATGAGCTTAACCAAGATATATCCTGCGAACCTAGTGGAGGAAACTGGTACTAGTCTAGATGTTAAACGTTTTTTAAAAAGATAAAGAGTGTTTAAAGAGAGAGGAGAGAGAGAAAGGAAATATGCATATAAATAGCAGAGGTATTGCGAATTAGGACTATTGAGTAACCTTTAAATCACTCAACCATGTGTTGGGAGTCCGGGAGGGGCGCTCAAAATCTAGAAGGTTCGTGATGTTAGGCTGATACATAAAGGGGTGGGGGCGTAGCGATCTAAAGTTTAAGAATCGCTGCTTTACAGTAACTAACAGAAATTGTTTTATTCCTTTTAGATTGGGTATTTCTTTCTAAGTACTATTCTTAACGTATAGTCACACATCTGCTTATGTCTCATGTTTTTGGTAGCCGTGGTATATGAGTAGTCAGGATTGAGAACTCGTGTCTGACGTTGCCGTTGTCGAGTCATTTGTTCCAGTACTTAGTGGATTAGAGGTAACGTGCTCACGTCGTAAGCCCAAGATTGCGGGTTCGATCCCGGCTGGAGTCGACAGATATTCTAAAGCGAAAATCATTGGCACTCATATTGTATGATTATGTGGCATGTAAAATATCCCTTGGATATCAATTTAGCTCTAGTACTCTCACTACAATCAAATCATGGCATTTATCATCCGACGTGAGCTTGAATTGAATAAATTCAAGCGTTAAAAATTTGGTAGTGGGAACCGCTACTAGATGGTGCCACAAATGAAATGGCTCTCACACTTGGGAACTTACCGTGTCCACAAAGACTAAACTGTCTAAATGCAGCCCATTTGAAAGAAAGAAGTACTAATACTATACTCCGTGTAGAGGGTCTGAAGCAGGTTAAATCAATAGAGACTTAAAAGTCCTTGTGCTGGTACGATGTAAAAGTTTGGATAGTAGATGCCATCTCAGGTATCGTCCTCTTCATTTAACCTAGGTTCAGAATACAAGGACCTTCGCTTTGCTTCAGAGGGCGACATTCATAAGTAATGCTGTCCTATATTATGCATCATTATATAATTAAAAATGAAGGTGGTCCAAAAAAATCAACTGAATTAATACTCATTCTTTTGTTGGTCAAAAGAAACAGCCATCTTCGCGTAACCGTTTTCTGTTTTTATTCTTTAAATTCTCAGTGAGGCTAATTAAACTTTTCATGCGATAAAACGGGTTTTTTTTATGAGTTTTGGTTAAAACTATCATGTTCATCGTACAGTATAGAGTATTGGAAAAAAGTATGCTCTCTCCGGACCCATATATTATACGAAAAACTTCAAATTGATACATTGTTACTAAATTATTTTATCACTTTAAATAATACGTACATTGGAAGCCAAAGATTTTTTTATCCAAATATGGTTTCCTGCAAAAAAAGCTTTATTTTAATTTTGATATTTGAGATTTTAGTGATAGAACATTTTGTTATAAACGAAAGCGAAGAGTAGTACTATATAAAGTATCAAATGTTTTTACGATATATTTCTGAATTTATTTCACCAAGCCTTTTTAAGTCAAATTTATTAATGTTTTCCTTTCTCTATATCTACTTCAGTATTAAAAAAGAATGAAACTCTTACAATTCGTTCCATTTCGTCAATAAATTTTGTAGTGCATTTAAAAAGATTAAATATTGAATGCTAAAAAGGTATATTACACAAACATTACCATTCATTAAAATATTAAGAAATTATTTCATGTTATTTTTTATTTTATTTATTTAAAGTTAATTTATTTTAAGTTTTTTGCTAAGTTAAACTTATTTAATTGACATAATTTTTGCTTTAGCTGATTTGCACTTTGTTGATTGAGCATTGTTATCATTTGTGAAGACGAGTTTGTAAAATTTTGCTATAGCTATATCAATTTAGAGTGTGGTGTAAATACAATAAGGGTTTTTTTAAAAGAAAATGCTATATAGGGCATGTGAAATAATTTAAAATGAAACATTCTGTAGTATGGTTATACGATTAATTATTAATTTAAAAATAAACCATAATTTTGTTATAAATAGGTGTTCATCAATGCTCAATAATTTTTTCTCATAATTTGAAACATTAATTCCTTTATTTTATATAATTTGCTTTAACCAATCAAATCATAATCACTCATGGTTCGTGGCTAAACTATTCTAGAGAATGTTAACTGTGTTTAATATTTCATTTGTACGTTGATAAAGAGCTAAAGTTTGGAATTTCTTGATGTCTGTACTGAGAGAGAGATATCGCAATATAGTTCATTTATATAACTTTTAAACTGATTATATCGCTTTCTAAAAGTTAGAGGAAATGTACAATATAATTATTTTTTTTTGCAATTTAAAAGGATTTTTGAATTGTACAATCAAACGGTAGCACCACAGCCCAAGACATTTCCTGTTCCTATGTACCGGAAGTAAGACTCTTACGTTTACGGCTCAAATGAGTATCTGTTTGCAGCTGCTAAAAATAAATCAAGCGAAACAAATTGCTGAAGTGTTTTTGACACTCCCCATTTTAATCGTATCAATCCAGAACAGTTCTTTGACCCAGTAAGATTTCGTTTTTTGCTTGATTGATTGGATCAAAATTCTATTTCAAAACTGATCTTAAGACGTTCGTCGATATGTATTTTATTTGAAGGGATCTGTTGTAATCTAGTGCTTTCATAAAAAGTTATTTAAACAGTAAAATATTATATATATTTTTATAGATGAGAATCGAGTATTATGGAATACCATTTACATTTCTAAAAATAACTTTACTGGTTTTTTCATAAAATTCTCCAAAATCATCATGGATATACACTAGTAGCGATTTTAAGGAATTACCACTTGTCAAAAAAATATTTATTTGTTATTGTAATTTTTTTTTTAAAATGATAATTGGAGGGTATTACGGAATAGTCGGGTAGTATGGAATAGAGGGTTTAAACCAATGGAAAACTAATTAAGACTTATAAAACATAGTCTCTTGTATTTGAATATAAAAAACAATGCTACATTTTTTTAAAAAATTCATTTTTGAAAAGCCTAGATTTTTTATAACTGTTATAACTATATTTTTTTTTGAATTACTGAAATATCAAATATAGTAATCAAACGTCCTCCCGTTGGTGTGGTGTGGTAGTTAAGAGAAGGGGGTGTCAGCTCAGGTGTCGTCTTCGTCACTTGACCATGGTTCAAAATTACGAGGTCCGTCGCCAAAAACCCTCGTGTAGCTTAACAGTGCGACGTTAATATTCACTCACTCAAATAGGATAATGAGGATAAAGATATACAAATTTCCCGTTTTTGAGTGAATAGACCTACAGACTTGAAATTTGGACAGCATGTTTCTTTTGTTGTGTAGCGATCCTCTAAAATTAATTTTGAGGAAACGACTCCGAAGAATGGAGGAGGGTACTACGGGGGAGTAAAGAACAAATATATATGAATTTTAAAAGTTCAAATTCTGTCCTTTTTAAGTCAAGAGGCGAGGGCAATAAGAATGGTTTTTAATTCAATCGAAAGCTTGAGGCTAGAGTTTAATGTCAGTGGCTTATAAGTAATATATAGTCATGCAACATCATGAAATATCCAGAGTGTGTATCATCTAGTTCCTTATAGAAATACAAATATGTCAGCACTTAATAAATCACTTTCCAGAATTCGTAATATTCTGTTTCTGTAAACTTATTCATAGTAATATAATGAGAAAAACTCTTTCAAAAACATATCGATATTTTCTATTAACTTCTTAATAACCAGATCAAGTCATTTACTCAACAAATAAAACCAAGATCTGGATATTAAAAACTTTTTTTCTGTAATAATTTGTATCAGAACTTTCATTACGTATCATATAATGCTACCTTTTCGTAAAAAAAGGCAATACTTATTTCCGATTTTACTGCCACGATTTCTGAAACTCGTCCAGCAAAGCGAGAGCAAAAAGATTACATTATTTACGATATTAGTAAGAAAAGAAAGGCACGCGAAAGACATCCAGCGTCAAACCGTGCATATTTCATGATCTTTAAGTAGACAAAACTCATTAAACTTTATTTCGATCCGTAAATACCAGCTCTTACCATTAACATACACGACTCTTGCTTTGGACATTCTTCGCATTTATTTTGTGGAAACGCCATTAACAATTTAACGACTCTTCATCTTGTGGAAGTTAATATTGGAGGGTTATTAGGAGAGATCCCCGCCTTTTGCTGTTAACGTCAAGGAAAGTTGCGAAAGATGGAAGCGATTAAGTTGCATATTTTATTGTTCGCTGGTGTGTTCTTTTTCCTCACAGAGCGTCTGTGAATGAAGTGGATTGGATGTAAACACTTCTATCGGATTTTAAGTAATACTAAAAAGGAGTCAGTGTCCGTTTGTTTATTGGATATTGAAGTTAAATATTCTACTATCTTTGTTATTGCATAATTTTTTGGTTCTTGAGAAGTAAAAAAAAAAATTATATAAGCGCATGTTTGTGTGATTTATCTCGTATGCTATGCATTCAATTGCAAGAACTGATAACCCAGAAATGTAATTCTTAGCTTGTTGTTTTCAAGTGGTTCTTTCATGAACTGCTAAGTAGTCCGTAATTATTCATTAATCAATGGAGAGGTTAAGCAAATATTCTTCTTTGGGGATTATTATTTGCTATTTTTAACATCATAATTACGGTGATGGACATTATTTTCATTCTTAATAAACTGTTTATTATTAACAAACATAAAATTGCATCCGAGCATAATTTTTTTTAAAAAAGAATTTGTTTATCTTATTAAACTTAAAATATTAGCACATATAAAATTGTATTCAATGCTCACATTAAAAATGTCCCAACGTTTCAAAAAATTCTAAGAACAAAGTTTTAAAACGCAAATAACGCTTTGTTACGCAAATTGATAATAATTTTAGAAACTTATTATAGTAAAAAAAAGTGTAGCGTAAAAACTACAACATTTGTAATCAACCAGTTATTCTAAGAAATAACTTGGTACTTTTCCGTTTCGCCGGCGCAAGCGATGAAGTCGCCGAAAATGATACAACCGACGCCAAACGGAATATTCCCGCTGGTAACCTTTTACCACCCCTTTTTAAAAACGGCGTGGTCTTGTCTTATCAGTAACCTCTGTTTTCGTTCAAAAATGGATGAAAAACCAATGAAAACTAATGTTTATTTATATTTTTAATGTGAATTGTATGTTGCTGCCTATAATGCCAACTTGGCGAAATTGGCACCGGCGAAACGGAAAAGAACCCAAACACTTACATTAAAAACAGCTTAAATAAATTATGGATGAAATGCTCAATAAAAGTGAAAATAAAGAATGGAAAATTCATTTCGGTTTGTGTTGTTACGGTGTTTGATAATATTTTTAATCTTTATGCAATATGAAATTTCTGTAAATATTAGTTAATGAATAGAACATAGTGATTTAGTAATGAGTTGAATGACATCGAACTATTTAACACTTCATTTGAACAATGCTGTTAAATACTTAAAGATTCAAAACTTTATTCCATAATGGCTTAATTAAACGCTGGCCAGAAAAGAAAGCTGATTCCTATTTTTCAAATGTTTAAAATTATTTAAACACCTTCTCTTGCTAAGATGCAATAATTTATCTTTATGATTGTTTAAGTAAAATTTTAGTTTATTATGCAATGCATTGGATTTAATAATTTTAATATTTCTGTCAGAATTTTATAAATAAACGAATATACTTCGTGAATATAAATTTCTATCTAATATGATTATTTTGTTTACATTGTAAATTCGGTTGGCCCTATTAAATGCACCTCGTAGTAAAAATTATATGAATGCAATCTTCCGTAATTTATTATAAAGTTGAATCTGTAACACTTATAGGGATTGAACGAAAAACACAATTTTTTTAATGTATTCTTTTTTTAACTCTGTGACAATGCTCGCATTATGATGTCTGCAGTAATCATCAAGTAATAGTTGTAGATTTTTATCCAAGAGAACCACATTACAAATACTTATAATAATTCTACTGGAAACCGTAAATTGATGACAGAATACTTGTTTAAATGTCCAGCAAGTCACGGATTCTAAAATCGATATCGCTTAAAATATCACATTAAATCTTTTACTGGAACTTTCAATTTTCATATGTAATGAATTTTTAAAGAATAATACTTTAATTAGTTTTCATCCTCGTCATCTGACCAATATTTTAAATTTTGAGATTTATTTCAAATGCATGAATGTGTTGTTTCACATAAATATTACTTTTTAACGATAATTGTGGTGAAATACAGAGAGCTGCAGATCAATGAGAAAAAAATACTTTCTTATAATACATTTTCATTTTAATATATTTATGTAAGATTAATTTGTATCTTATATAAACTTAAAGTCCACAATGTACTTTATATATGCTTATGAATGTTATTCTAAAAATTCATCGATTCTTAAAAAATATAAACATAACTATCATGTTATTCTTAATCTAAATATATTTTTGAAATCTTTCTTCGATTTTGAATATTTTTTGTTTAGAAGTTATATTTAAATTTTAAACAATTTAATAGTATATAATAACTAAGCAGAAATATTGAAAAGAGTTCTTCAATACTAACTTTTATCATAGTCGTTGAAAGCTCATATATATGATATAAATTGAACTTTAGATAATGTATTACTAAAAATTAAAAAGAAGTTATTATTTTGCTACCTATGCACATAGTTCAAAAATAAAATCAGTGAATCTTTAAAAAGGATTGTGTGTGAAATTTACTTGAAAATTAGGATTTTTATGAATTAAAAAAAAATTTCTGATTTAGATGTTGTAATGCAATATAAAGCTAAATTTAAAGTTTTAAGCATTTAATAGTAAATAATAAGCACATTTTTGAATGCATATTTAGGTAAGATACCTTTCTGTTTATAATGGATTTAAGAACTTCTATCCTTTATTTTCCGTAAGATTTTGCTCAATTTTATAAACAGAAAGGGGGAACGTTCACTAGCTTTAAAACTGGCTAAACCCCACTTTTATCTGAAAATTAAATCTATCCTCAGTAAGAATTGCTTAAAATACTGTGGTATCCATTTTCTTGGGTTTTCAAAATCTACAAAGGCTATATAATTACTACAAAGGCTATTCTTTTATCTTTAATATTCCAATAATTTCAGTCTCTATGTAGTAGAGATTATTAAAAACTATACATATATAAATCCCAAAAAGAATTTTAATGCAATTTGCTACAAGAAAACTATTTAACTATTTCACATCATGATATTATGTTGATACAAAACCCATAAATCAGTGATTCTTTAATTATTTTAATATTTCCTTTTCTCAAAATTTTCCTCAATTTTATATTTTTAATAAGCTATGTTAACGACCTGACAGGAACCATCTTATTCCTTATGAAAAGTTAATAATAAATGAATCACCATCTTTTCCTGTGCCTGCGGTCACCCCGCGGTCATCTAGCTGATTTCGAAATGTAATGCTATTTTTTATCTAGTTTGTAGCCTGACCTTATTTATAATTCTTATCAGTTTTGACTCGCCATGTGTGATACGAGATGTACTCTAACAAATTTATATTTTTCTATACTGTTTAACCTAATAACATATGTCTTCCGTATATCCTATTCATTGCAGCTGTGAAGCATATAAATATTTATGAGGTTTATCAATAATGGCCTAGAAAATTTTTCAAATACATTTATTTATTTTAAGTAGATTCTTGTTACAGAAATACTTGTCTAAAGTGTGATAACATATTTTAGCATTGCAAAATGAACAGTAATCTTATGTGGTAGAAGGTTTTTTTTTTTGTTCCTGTATTTTTTTTAATGTAGAAAATATCATAATAAGAAGTTAAAACATCACGTCGAAACGTCGCTTTCAACATTTCGGTCATGTGACCAATTTCTTCTAACCAGCTGTGTTGCCATGGCAAACACATAAAAGAAATGGCTGAAACAATTAAATAAATTAAATTATTCTACATGCTATCTGAAAATCTTTAAATGTAAGGCTCCTAATAAAGTTTTACTTAAATATCTTTCGTGAAAAAACAGACTTTTTAAAGTTATTAGAATGTTCTTTGTGACACTCTTAAAAAAGTCCTTTTTTGGGTGAACATAAAATATATTATTATAGACTTATTTTGTGTGTTTGTATATCTATCTCTCCTATCGACATATATAGTTTCTAATAAAATCTCTACTAGAGAGACCGAAATATCTTGAACACATTTAAAATAAAAAAAAAACAAACAAATAGTGGAAACTTGAAAATATGGGTGCCACATTATTATAAACAATTCTGACAGAGGTCGGATTTTAAATTTATGCAAAAGTAGGGCTTAACCAGTTTTGTGGCTGGTCAGCATTTCCCCTCTCTGTTTATAATACTAAGCGAAATCCTATTAAAAATAATGGATGTTTCTAAATCCAAATTAAGAATATATATGTAAAATACTTTTCACCGAAGATGTTTTGTATTTTGTTAATTTGGAGTTTTATAATGTACTCGAGCCAAAATAATGAGAAAGCTTGATGTTTGATGCATCTTACTTTATTATTTTAGGCAGAACATATTAATAAACATAGAAAATATACACTCGCACAAAACTGCTATATATATGACAAAAACGAACAGTTTCTAAAGTGTTTTTTAAGCACTTTACATTGAAAATCGTTTAACACGAAACTGAGAGGACTGAAATATATATTTTCGTTTTACTCGTAAAAGAATTTCGTATTAAAGGATATTGCAACAAAAAGAAAAAAAGAAAGAAAGAAAGCATATATTCAAAAAAAATAAGTTTATTAGAGTACATTTTATTTACATAGATATGTATATATGCAAGGATTTAGTAAAAATCGATGAAAGAAAAATGTTTACAACGAAATTTAATACAAAATTTTCAAGGTTTTAAAAAACAGAACATTTATTGAGTTTTTGAATAATAATCTGATGTTTTTCCTTGCATTGCCTTTAAAATCAAATTGTCTACAAATAGTTCGATATCGTATGATTTGCTATTTATTTCACCATTGGAATGTGCGTCTAAATAACTGCGCATGCTTTTCATGATGTTCCTCATTTCGGATGACGTGTAAACAGGAGTTGCATATTCACATTTCACTTTCTTCATCAGAATCTGCATCAATGGTATTTTTTGAGTTTTGAACAAACTGTATAATGTGTTTGTTTGCCATAATTGGGGTGGTACTCACATTTTCATGATCTACTTTACGGGATCTTCAACCCGTGGCCCGCGGTCCATGAATGGCCCACTGAAGGCATTTTAGTGGCCATCATTTTTATCTGAGAAATTTGCATCAATGATATTTTTTTAGATCTAAACAAACTCCAGAATGTCTTTGACTGCCAAAATCGGACACATTACCATCAACTACTACAACGAATTCTTCCGATGTTTAGGACAGTCCAATAATTCAAAAACTTTCTCAAACAAATTTCCCAGAAGGAAAATCTTTCCGTGTTAAGAGAAGATGCATGAAAATACATAGTAGTTTGTCGGGACCGTTGTATTATTTCGTGTCAACCGATATGCTCCGTCTTAAGGTATCCGACTACCCTAAAACTGTGAATTTTGCCAAAAATTGATAAATTTTTGTATGATTTTATTTTATGGGCCATTTTATTAGCTTTATAAAAATACCAAGTTTATCATTTTCCGTTTACTAGAACAAAAACTACAAGTGTTTTAGTAAAAGCAGATGCCATTACTTTAAGCAAGATGTCATACTTTCAAACGCGTTTTACTCTTGAAATGTGTTTTTTTGAAAATAATCAAACGGGGTCAGCGATTGCTAAAAAAGTTTTGAACATAATTAACTGAAATTTTTTCTGTAAGTTCTGTGTAATAGTAGAAGTGTTTTAACTTTCAGATTTATCAATCACTGTTTTATTACAAAATTCACAGTCCTTTATGTGAATATAATCACTGTCTTTTTAAGCAGTTTCATATAGTAACCGAGATAAAGTGCTCTAGTTTTTGCAAGAAAGAAAATATCTCTTATCCTGAAGGTCATTTCAAAATTGAATAAGATAGCAGCACATTAGATTGAAAAAATTGAAAATTTGTTCATAAACCTTTGGTGTAAAATGGGCCGCGTTTATAGCCTATTTTTTCCCATTTTAGTAATAATAATTTCTTTTTCTCTTCTCAATTTTAGCACATTTTTCTTAAAATGCACTAAACAAATCTAAAAATAACAAAAAAATCCCCATTGCTCCTTTCTTTTTAAAAAAAAGTTGTCGCAACCTGTCGGATACCTTAAGCGATTTCTCGTTAAACGTATTTTACTGTTTATACAAAGTATGGTGCATACAATTACATATATGCATAATAGCAACATTTCATTAAAGATTAAAAATTAATTTTGCAGTCTCTTAAGAACTCAAGGTAACCGGAAAAAAAGTGTTTGTTCGAGCGCACAAAAAGATTTTATTTCTTCCTCGCTTTGGTAAAATACTAAAAAACTGTGGACATTTGAGGAGATCGGTGTGGAATTTGAAGATAAGAGCAGTTTTTCCACTCACTGGGTACCCAATACCCAACACAATTTTTCTCCCTATCCAACAGAAATTCAAGAGAAGTTTCTAAATCTTTCCACTTTAAAATTCTTTATATTTTGTGTGTGTTTTATTTTGCCTTTTTTTTTCTTTCACTTAACTTCCTAAAACTCCTTCCCTTCTATTTTGTTTCGTTCCTCCCCTCTTTTTTTTTTATTCTTTTACCAGGATAAATCATTTTCCAGCTCATATAAGAGAATGCCACAGACAACAATACTATTAAAGTAACACTACAACAACTAAAAAAATATACTTACACCATTGAAAACCATCAATTCTAAAGTTCTACGTATCATATATTTTCTTTAAATGGTACTTTTTAAGTCTAAGATAAACACACCTTAAAAAGTTAAGCGATGTTGTGTTTTTCTTTCTAAAAAAACTCTGAGAAAGAAATACTTAATTAATTTGCTGCTTGGTGATTATTTTATGCGCTGCAGTTTGTTAAATTTATGATTTAAAAAAATTTAGCCAAAGATATTATTAGTATTCGCAACTGATTCTTTTTCTAATAATGTATCTTATTATTTAAACATATCTTTAAAATAGTATTTCGAATAATACTATATACAGTTACAGCTATAAATTTGTCATTTAATGGTAGACTGAATTTCCAACTGCAATAACATTTTTTTCCTTTTTGATCATAATTAATATTTATAGAATGTCATTATTTATACAAGTATAACGCTAAATAATGTTGATTTGATATTAAAAATATCAATGTAAAATTTTTTTAAAAAATAACTGACAAAATATGTATTTTACAAAAGAGAAAAATAATAAAATGTTGTTAAATGATTGAAAGAATATAAAATGTTTAATGAAACAATGGCAAAATAAAGCAGCGAGATTAATTATTAAAAATGTGTAAAGCTATGTTATTAAAAATATTAAATTGCTCTTTTATACTCAATAATTATCATTATAATTAAAGCACAAATTTTGTTAGCATGGTAATTTAGTAAAATTTCTTCATTAAACTGAATACAATTCCTCATTTTATTAGCACAAAACAGTTTATGCTGATTCTTTGTCTAAATAACTATTAAGAGTTAAAATAAATTTATTAGTGAATGATATTTTATGACACATCTATAATTCATCAGTTCATCAATTATAAACTGATTACATCAGTAACTATCAATTACATTAAAAACAATTCAATTTCTCAATCATATAATATTTGTATTGCATTATGTTTAAATATTAATTGTTAAATATACGAAATATAGGTAGATTTCAATTTTTTTTCATGAGCATAAGCCTGTTCACAGTAACATAATTTTTTAATACTTTCAATTTTTGCTTTACTTTCAGTAAAACTTCTTTTACCCTTCGTTTTAATTTTTACCCATAGTTAAAATATAAATTTGAAATATGTTTATACATTACTATTTGCAAATATTCCTCTTCAGATTGACCACCTGATCAGAACATCTGCTCATGCACCTCAGTGGCCTAGGTCAAGTAAACTGAGACAAGCATAGTAGGCCTTGGCCCTAAATAGGCTGTTATGCCGCTGAGTTTAGTTTATATGCAAAGGACTTTACAGGAAATTTATTTGTAGACGTAATTTTACTTGTGTATGTAATTTAAATTTTATATTTATATTATTCTAATTTATAAATACAGTTAAACAGATACAGTAATTCTTCTATATATATTTTGCAATACTCTGTAATTTTTGCATGCACCAATATCTAAATTCAATAACTCAAATATAAGTTTGGTCTATTACTTTTACTTTGTGGCATTTGCAACATAATCTGAAAAAACCATTTATTATTCTCACCTATTTGCTCATTCTAGTTTTTTGTTATACAATATTTAGTTATAAAATTATGTTACGATATTACGTTTCTATAGATAAGAATGTATTTCTAACCAAATAATGTATAATTTTTTTCTATTGTACTTTAGAAATTCAAACCGTATCAAAATAAATCTGGAAAAGTTTCAAAAATATATTCTGAATTGAATTTCCGGCCTCGAGATTTTAGCATAAATTTAAGAAAGACATATAAATAAAAATAATAAGTTATGGGCAACTCAAAGCAAAAATAAAGCTTTATAGAGCCTTATCTTCATTCCACATGGATTTAATTTATGCAAATTATTCGTATGTATCTCTGTTTGTTTGTCTTTCTCTCCGTAACCTGTATCATTTTATACAGACTATTTTACTTCTGTGTTTCAAATAAGATACGATACAATGAATAACGAAAAAATAGAGCTATGTACCTTAGCTCTTCAATATTTCCAATTTAATGAATATTACTGACTGCTAAGACATCGTTTGAAAATATCTTTACTGATTTTCATTATCGTTTTACACTGAAAAAATATTACTCTTACGATTTGTATTGCATTGCTTGGTATTTAATAATTTATTATGTAAGCGTTAAATCTGTCAGAAATATTAAATCATTTTTGGAATCATATATCAAAACATTTGTCATACAAAAAACTTTTAGCCAAATTTTAAATATAATAACAAACATATATTATTGCTTATTTTTAAAATTATTAATCATTTGCTACGTTTTTCGCTTAAATACCAGTCTTTTATAGTAAAGTCTTCAATTTTACGAAATATCCTTTCGTATAATTTTTAAAAAAATACCTAAATATTATTTTAATTTAAAAGTAATACGTATCCTGTAATCCTATTTTCCATCAAATTTTATGACAGTCATCATAGAAAGATTCTAATTTCACAGGGTCGTTTAATTCAATATATAACGTACTAGTTGATATAATTCTTCTTTATTCAGAAGGGAGTTCAGAATTTATCATACGTACAGAAAATCCATTCAGAGTTTACTTTGAATTTATACTTAACAAAAAACATTTAAATTAATCTCAGTTTTATTAACTTTAATAATTATTTCCCAAGTACAGCTTGCCAAACAGCTTTAAATTCATAATAACTTTTCAATACTTAATCTTATCGCATGTTTTCATTCTCATATCTATTTATATTATTACCATTCAAAATCACGGTCCTGCTTTTGATGCCCTCTTTTTTTCTTACAGCAACCCTTATGTGGGCATGATATACATAAGATAATGAAAAAAAGGCTCTGAAGAAAAGCATTTCATTACAATTTAATACACAACAAATTTCGATTGCAGATTTATTTATATCAACTACGTCAATGTGAAATATTTTAATGTTTTGTTTTTCGTAAGAGCATAAAACTGCGTGGTGGAATTGCAATTAATCAATATTAAGATAATTTTATAAAATTAAGGATTTCATAAGTTAATTCTGTGTAGCTATACCGTATTTATTTAAAAGTTTAAAAAAATCTTGCATTAACTTTTCCCTGAAAATAAAAATGGCGAATTAATTTCTCATGTGCAAATTAATAGACTTAATCTCCCCATTAATGACAAGGAATTCATAAATACTCTATTAAGAACATTAATCTTGACAGCGAAGCAATTAAAATCTCACCTTCAGTCAAAACTGTATAATTATTATCCAACACACTTTTAATAAGATAGATACAACTAAAAATATAATTAATTAATAATTGAAATTTCAATGTAATAAACAGAAATACTTTGCTCACTAGAGACACAAAAAAAGAATCACAATTTTAAATAAGGCGTAGTTTTAAAAGTTTTGATCCCTTTTCATAATTTTCATTTGTGTCAATTAGTTTATTTTAACATTTATGGAAACATTCCGTCAACAAAACAATATTGTTGTGGTGTTTTGTTATTTGTTCCTAATGCCACCTGTCTGAGGGTGTCAGATCGAGGCCTAAGAAATTCATCAAGTCAAAGGGCTAGAAGGTTACGCTTGTCGTTAGCCGTAGCTTTGTGCACCATGCAGGTACAATATGGTAAAAAAATTATGCTGAATTACTAAGAAAAATATTATTTTACCTTAATCATAAAATTTTAGAAATAAGCCATTTTTGGTACTTTTCAGTTTCGCCGGTGCAAATCTCGCCAAGCAGGCTTTATTGGCGACAATACATTAATATATACATACAAAAATATCTATAAATATTCATTCTCACTGGTTTTTCATTCATTTTTTCATGTTTTATGAAAAAGACGTTACTGGTCAAATAAACTGTGACTTCTTTTGAAAATGTGTTGGTAAAAAGTTACCTGCGGGAATATTCCGTTTGGCATCGGTTGAATCATGTCTTGCGACTTTATCGCCTGCTCCAGCGAAACGGAAAAATACCGTTTTTTCTAATCACTTTGAAAAAATTCCAAGACTTTCACAAAATACTAATTTATTTTGGAAATAACAGTATTGAGAGAAAAAAGGATGACACATTGATCATAGTTATTTGATTTTTCCAATTTTATATCAACCACGTATGCCTGAGCTCAATTTTTACATTTTGTACAATTACAGAATTTAATCAAATAGTATAATAGATTCCGAAGCTAAAAGTTAGAAACCTATGTTATCACTTTGTAAGGCGGAAGAAAAGGCTCAAATCCGGAAGTCTGACTTCTAAATTGAGAAATTTGTTCATCTAAGATTAGGTTTTAAATAACATTTCTCAAATAAATCATGTGCAGGAAAAATTTGAAAATAATTCCGAGTTCTATTTTTTAATGAGGCTCCTAAATATATTAACCATTTTATACAAAACTTTGAATTCTAAATATTTTTCAATCTTTGCTTATAATGAAGATATTTATAAGTAAAGACATATATACATGTAAAACGAGTCAAATTATTTTAATTTTCAACTGTTCGAAAAGATAAAAAAAAAATTAATTTTTTTTTGTTACTATCAAAAATTAAAATATTGATATTAGAGTACATGAATTGGTTAAAAATTAATTTTTAACGCAACATGAATGAAAATATTGCTATATTTCAAGAAGCATAATTTTTATCAAATTGATGTTTGCGAATTAGTCATTGAAATTCCTTTGTAGTGGAATGTTCTTGTATTTCTTTGTATAAAATATTTAGAACTCTCCGTATTATTCAGGCCGTGGCAGTTTTGTGGTCATGTTCGTGAACTCGTGGCCAGTGTTCCATGAGTTCGAACCCTAGTACCGCTGAATACCCGCCGTACAGAGGAGCTGGTCGTTGACACTCAAAAATTACGAGGTTTGTCGCCAGAAGCCTTCATGTTGCTTTATAAAGCAACTTTAATAAACAATCACTCATGCACATTATGCAGTATTTTTTCGTATCTAAAATCCAGAAAATGGAAGGATATTTATAAAAATTCAATAATAAATATTACGCATGAATGTATATAATAATTTATTATATGGAAAGCCCAGTGGTTGAGTGGTTAGTGCATCGCGCTTCCATAGTACAGGTCCAAGGTTCAAACCTCGGGTTGGGCAAGGTCGACTCAGCCTTTCTTCCCTTCAGTGGTTCGATAAAATGAGCACCAAGCTTGCTTGGGAACTTAAAACTGGTGGTTTTCGCGTCAGACTGACCACCTGACTGGAACATGTGCTAATGCACCTCAGGGCCCAAGGTCGCGTATACCGAGTTGGGCACAGTAGACCTAGGCCCTCATGGGCTGTTGCGCTACTGAGCTAAGTATTATATGAAAAACAGGGGAATAACTTTTTTTAAGTAAGCTTCTCAGATGAAATTATTTTATATAATCTAGGGCATTTTTATTCAATTAGTACAAATAACACAAAATCTGAAAAATAAGAATACAATGAAAATTGGTTAGCACGAAACTGAGGGGACTGAAATATTTTTTCGTGTTAAAATATATTGCAAAACAAAATCGGGTATTCAACAAAATCATGTTTATTAGAGTACATTTTATTTACATAGATAGTTGTATATGCATGTGGATTTAATAAAAATCAATGAAAGAAAAACATTTACAATGAAATCTAATACAAAATTTTCAAGTTTTTGAAAAACAAAACATTTATTGAGTTTTTGGAAAACAATCTGATATTTTTCTTTGCATTGCCTTTTCAGCATCGAGTTGTAAGCAAATTGTTCGATTTTGTCCATTTTGTTATTCATTTCAACATTGGAATATCCATCTAAATCAATGCACATACTTTTCAGTATGTTCCTCTTTTTGGATATCATGAGATCAGGAGCTGTATTATTTTAATTTTCGTCTTCGGAATCTGCATCAGTGATATTTTTTGAGCTTTGAACAAACTCAAAAATGTCTTTTACTGTCATAATTGAGGCTGTACACACATTATCACCTTCTACAGCAATGAATTATTTCGTTAATACAATAGGAAAGTCCAATTCAGTTGGTGTTTACCGTATTTTGTTCATTCCCAGAAAGAAAATCTTTTCGTGTTAAACGTTTTTCGTTTCGTGTTAAAAGAAAAAAATGCATGAAAATACATAACAGTTTGTCGGGACTCGTGTATTATTTCATATTAACCGATATTTCGTCTTAAGCGTTTTCGCGTTAAATGTATTTCACTGTATTATTTATAATATTCGTTTTTAGTTGTATCATTTAGTTATTCCCAAAAGAGATGTTTCTTCATTTATATAAAATTTAAATCAAACTTACATTTGTTAACCTACGTAGAACTACTAAAAATAAAATTTTCCATTAAGATGTTTTAAATATTTTCATATTTAGTTCTTTGCATTAATAGTCAGATATTGATCTTCCAGTCAAAGTCAAACAATATTTTACAAGAGTTTTGCATCTTAAGTATGCCCATGAAAAGAAACTAATCCTGGTAGAAGGTCAGGAAATGTGATTCATTTCCGGTCTATATCTTTTCCGTCATATCCGATCTTATGAGTCAAAATAAAATGTCATAATTTTGATGTCATATTGTAAGTTAATGAAACACAAAACCTATTAACTTGCACATAAGTTCTGATTATAATTTTGAAGAGATAGAAATGTTTATATATTAAGTCAGTTTTTAGTTTTTTTTTTCTAATTAAACAAAACAAAAAAATTATCATTTTAAGGTATCCGACTACCCTAAAACTGTGAATTTTGCCAAAAATTGACAATTTTTTTTTTATGATTTTATTTTATGGGCCATCTTATTAGCTTTATAAAAACACCAAGTTTATCATTTTCCTTTTACTAGAACAAAAACAACAAGTGTTTTAGTAAAACCAGATGTCATTACTTTAAGTAAGATGTCACACTTTAAAACGCGTTTTACTCGAAATGTGAATTTTTGAAAATAATCAAACGGGGTCGGCGATTGCTAAAAAAGTTTTAAACTGTGAAATTTTTTCTCTAAGTTCTGTATAATAGTAGAATTGTTTTAACTTTCAGATTTATCAATCACTGTTTTATTACAAAATTTACAGTCCCTTATGTGAATATAATCACTGTCTTTTTAAGCATTTTCATATAGTAATCGAGATAAAGAGCTCTAGTTTTTGTAAAAAAGAAAATATCTCTTATCCTGAAGGTCATTTCAAAATTGAATAATATAGCAACTTATTAGAGAGATTGAAAAAATTGAAAATTTGTTCATAGACCTTTGGTGCAGAATGGGCCGTGTTTATGCTATTTTTTGTCAATTTTTACCTATTTTTTCCCATTTTAATAATAATATTTTCTTTTTCTCTTAATTTTAGCACATTTTTCTTAAAATACACTAAACAAATCTAAAAATAACAAAAAAAAATCCCATATCTCCTTTTTATTAAAAAAAAGCTGTCGCAACCAGTCGGATACCTTAAAATATTTGTTCATTTTTTTTAAATCTACGGAATCCTCGGTTACTTTAAATTTGTACGACGATGGCCAAGTTCAGTACTTCGAATTCCAGAATCTTTGCGACAATATTTCGATTTCTTCCTCAATTGATTATTTATTAACGTCTCACCTTGAAATTACACGAGGGCTGTTGACGACAGACCTCGTAATTTTGAGTTTAGATCAAATTGTCACGAGTCTGTTCCGCGTTTTTCTATTAACAAATCCTCTTGGGGAAAATGGTCTTTAAAATTAAATTTATTGAAAACTTTCCTGCGAAGAAGAAGATGTGAGCATACATATTAAGTCTTGTATATCAAGATAAAACTTTCGAGTTAGATGGAGATGAGAGATTATGATATACCAGACGAGATTAAGATGTAGAGAAAATTGGAGAGAAGTTAGACTGCTACAGCTAGCAGTAGTAGATTAAACATAAAATTAAATAGCTATATATAGTTATTTAACTAGCTAGTTTATTAAATAGCTTGAATGCCAATGTTAGGATCTTTTTTTCAGTGGGTACCATCGCTCGTGAATGTCTATGGGAATGAGATTGCAGATGGTTTAGCCCGCGAGGGCAGCCATAAAGATTCTACACATGATGGCTGCCTTACTTTTTCAGAAATTTCTACCCGGGTCAAACAAGATATCAGTTCCTCTTGGAGGCAGACCCCCGTACATGAATGGTACGTAGGAAATCGCCCTGGTGCTGCTTTACTTGGGACAAGCAGTAGGATAGATGAAACTACTCTTGCTAGACTACAAAGTGGACATACTCGAGCTCAACGGCATGTGGAAGGTCTTAAAGCTTACCCTCCTTGTCCGAAATGCAATATGAACCAAGCTGCTCCTGCCCACATCTTGGCTTGTATTGGATGCCATAAGAGCCAGCTGCTCCCAAGTCCAACTACAGTTCTTGATTGCTTAAAAACGCACGGGTTCATGGACTTGATCTAGGTATTTCTGTCGGGCAAGTGGGATAAGAAACAACAACACATAAAGTGAGCGTGAATACTTAGTAGCTGAATATTATAATATTAAAGTTGACGATTCATGAAATGGAAATTGAATAAGAATAAGCCACTAAGAGAATTAGAAGGTATTGTGTGAACATAAGTGATCTTTTTATCTAGTCTTCTCGTATCTCGTCGGCGTCGCTATTGTAATTCATATTTAGAATTTGGGTGCATCTCTAGACTTGGTTAATAAGTTTTGCATTGTTGTTGATAATAAAAATAAATGAAATTATTTTGGAATATGGCTAGGCTTCCTTCCGACCTCCCCACACTAAGAGAAGAGAGCGCTTCCCTTACAAAATGATAAAGATGACGCTTCATTTCGCACCCCTTTTTCCAAACTTCCACATCCCGCTGCTTGAGGATTTTGAGCTCCGACAGATTTAACATGTGCCCTGTAAGAGGTGGGGTTTTAAAAGCACCGTTACGGGGAAACATAACTCGATAAATATAACGCTAGCAATGATTTCACGCCCTTGATCTACGATGTTTTCAATGTTGAAACAATCTGATAATGTTATGCAAAACTATTGTTATTAAATTATCAAAATACTCACAAGTAATCAATTTGACATTTTAAGTTTCTTATATTTATTTAGGAAATATTTTATGAATTTTTTATATCTAACCCTTTATGGTGTTTTATGTATTTGAATAATTTCTACGTCATTTCTTTCCGATTATTTGACATAACTTTAGAAAAACATTGAGGAACTAATGAATATTATTTTCCTGTTTGATGGGAATATGGGCGTTGCTAAACTACGAGTAAAAAGAATTAAATTTCTGTGTTGTCAAATCTCCAAAATGATGTCCTTATATTTATTAATCATTTGACATGAAATTGTAAGAAATGCTTTTAAGCTTTTGCAATGATAGCTGAAATACAGTATTCGAAATGAAATTTGCCTGCATTTATCGTTTTCGACATTATCTTTGGGATTATCTTCTACATTACCGAAAATAACTATAATACCACGCTACATTTTAGTCTTTTAATATTATTTTTACGTTTTTCGTTAAAGGAACTCCCATACTTTCCATAAATTTCGTGGACAATATTTTTGTTTCTTTGATTTCTCTACTGATAACTTTTGCAACCACAATGTTAAAACCCTTTGTAACAAATTGCCGTTTTTTCTTCACGACTTTGTTTTTTTATTTATAATACTTAATGTAAAATAAATTTTTATAATCAATTTTCATGTCTTCTAATGTATAATTTCTTACTTCTGTTTTGAAGGAATCCTTTATTAACACTTTGCATGCTTTTCATATTTGTAGTGAGCTAAATGTGGAGTTTTTAGTAGTTTCGTTCAGAAAGTCTTTTAATGCAGAAAAATCTATTTTAATATACAGGGTGCAGCAAAAAAACTCGGACAAATTTCTTGCCTCCTAGAATAATTGACAAATTTCCTTTTAATTGGTATTTTCATTTTTCTTTATCCACCACTTTAATAATAAAATATTTTTAATACATTTCTTAGTTTGTACTTTAATTTATGTGTTTTTGATAATGTCGAGCAAAAGGTCTGCTATTTTATAATTGTTTCAGCAAAGGAAACGAAAGTGTAAAGTCGTTCATTTGCTTATTGTACCTCGGCAAACAGTGTTTGATGCAATTTGCCGTTTCAAAGAGCTTGGCAATAATGGTCGACGTCCAGGAAATGGGCGAAAGCGCACTATAAACACTTCAATGAATCGTAAGGCCATCGAAAAGCGAGTCCAGAGGAATCCGATGGTTTCCATGAGAAAATCGCTCGTGCCATGAGAATATGTGTCAGATCGGTGAGACGAATTGCAAAAGCGAAGCTTGGACTGAAGCCTTACAAGTTGCGAAAATTTCAGCTCCTCAATGAAAGAAACAAACTCGTACGGCTCCAAAGATGCCGAAAATTTTTGAAACGGGCCGCAAGTCAGCGATGGGAGAGATTCCTTTTCACTGATGAGAAGCTCTTTGCGGTTCAACAAGTTCATAACTCCCAAAACGATTGAATCTGGTCTGTGGACGCTCCAAGTATTCGGCAATTGTTGAATATCGCCAATATCCAAAGTCGGTCATGGTCTGGGACGGAATTTGCGCAAGTGGTAAAACTCCTTTGATTTTTGTGGAAGAGGGCGTTAAAACCAATCAAAAAGTGTACCAGAGAGACATTCTTGAAGCTGTTGTACTTACGTTGGCCAAAAAGCATTTCGGAAATGCAAAGTGGACGTTTCAACAAGACTCTGCACTAGCTCACACAGCCAAAAAGACACGACTGGTGCAAGGCAAATTTTTCAGACATGGTATCATGTGAAGAATATTTACCCTATTCGCCGGATTTCAATCTCATGGAATACAGTGTATGGTCCATATTTGAGTCCAGAGACTGCACTAAACCATACAAAACTTTAGACTCTCTAAAGCAATTGTTTCTGCTGGAATGGGATAGATTAAAGGTAAAAGACTTGAGGCTCATTGTTGAAAATTTCTGCAAGCGTTTGTGCTTCTGCATTGCTGCAAACGGCGGTCACTTTGAAACCAATTAATTTTTTTTATTAGTACGAGTATACTCTTATCATATTATTTGTTATATTCTGTTAACTTCTTAATTTTTTATAAAGTTTTTTAAAAAATTGTTTGTCCGGGTTTTTCCGCCGCACCCTGTAATTACTCTCAGATTTAGAAAACCTGCCTAAATGTAAAAATGCAATTAAAAAAGAGGATTCAAAACAAAGTTAAGAACATCATTTCAAACTTAAATGTGAACTAAAAATGAATTAATAGTATTCTTATCAATTTTTTTTTTAAATATTAAGCAAATAATGTTTATTTATATACTTTTTTGTTAATGCTAAAAATGTGATTCTACTTGAGTATGTGTGATGCACCGCCACACTGGTCCTGCACCGGGTATTATGGTATGTGGAGGTATTGGATATTACTGTCGCACTTCTCTAGTACGCATTGCCGGTACTTTAAACAGCCAGCGCTACATCTCCGAGGTGTTGGAGCCAGTTGTCCTTCCTTACCTTCAGGGCTTGGCCACAGCCATATTTGAACAGGATAAGGCGTGACCACACGTGACGCGCATTGTCCAAGGGTTCTTCGTCAATCACCAGATTGAATTGCTTCCCTGGTCGGCTCGCTCTCCGGATCTTTCGCCGATAGAAAACATGTGGTCCATGGTTTCTCAACGATTCACCCAGATTACATCCCCAGCTCCCACACCAGATCAACTTTGGCAACGTGTGGAAGCAGCTTGGTCTGCTGTACCCCAAGAACACATCCAAAGTCTCTTTGAATCAATTCCGAGGCGTTTGGCAGCGGTGATCTCCAACAATGGCGGCTACTCTGGCTACTGATTCTGGCAGGAACCACACTTCACAGAAGTCTATAAATTTAATCATTTGTTACTTGGTCAACATGTTATCTACAAAATAAATTTTGTTGTGCTATCTCTTGTCTTTCTTGGTGTTGCATTTACGGTGGCCAGCAGTGTATTTTTAATTCAGTTTATATATATACGAGTTTTGAATTTTGGGTAGATTTTTGAAGAAGAAATGCACTCTCAGCTTATACACAGATAGGCTTACGTTCGGAAATATACAATGCTTCTACAGTCTCCTCAGCTTTCTTTCTAGCAATATTTTACTCGATGTACTTTTTCTAATAGAGTGTTCAGATTTTTAAAAGACAAAAGACGTAGGACTCTGTACTGGTAATTAATTATAAAAACAATTTTTAAAAATTGAAGTCCTGTAACGGACAAAAGATGAACTAAGACTAAAGAATTTTTTTGTTTACTCTAAAATGTTCTTTGCATTTATTGTATTACTCCCAAAAACTGATTTCTGATCATAATTGAGAATGGTTTAATTGTATTATGAGCCTTCTAGATTATCTGTGATCCACCTCTAGGTTGTACATTGTACTCGCAAACAATAAGCAGTAATTAGTGGCCATGTAATATTCAACATCCGAAGAGAAATCCAAACTTTGCTCTGACGTCGATAACTCTCTTTTCTTCCTTTTCTTCATTCTTTTTTCTCCATTTTTCCATGTCATTAATGACTTTCTAAGTAGTCGGTGGAGATATTCTCATGTCTCTTCCTTAGTAATACGTTAATAACCTTGAAATTTCAACAACAAAAAAAAAAAGAATACATCCAGAAAAAATAGCAAACCAAGTAATATTAAAAATTTGGAGCCTTTTGCTGTATGTTTAAGGGTAAAATGTATATTAAATTAAAATCGCTCTTTAGTATATTGATGATGAATGTCTTAAATATGAGCTCTTAATCAGATAATAAAGACATCATTCCTGTTGAAAATTTTTATCCGGATATCTTATCACGATATTTAAGCGGTTTTATCAAAATATCTGAAATCGAGATGTGAATCCATGATCAAATTATTACCAACTGTGTCTACAGGTTATCATACGAGATCTGTTAAATAAATCTGTTCGAAGGAACTGTGAACAGGAAATCTGTTAACTAAATATGAGCATGCAGGTGAACTAACAAGTAAACTATTCTAGAGATTGAAAAAAATTGGCTAAAAAAAATTCAGCATGTAATAAACAGCATACAATAGATGGCGTAAATGTGTGGAATTACATTTGTTATTCTGTTCCATGCACGCGCGTATTTTTTTTGTTTTGTTTTTTAATAGTTTTAAGGAATTTACTACTTTGATGTTCTACAAGGATGTTTGACTGTCGTACATAATCAAAATAGTATAAGATCTCATGTTCTCAAAACTCTTCAGAATTAATTAAATAATTCCAAAATTTTAAGTAATACATAAATTTTACTTATATCTTAAGATTTTTTGAAAAAAGGGAAAAAACCTTTTTTATGTTCTGTTTCTTTTAACACAACCATTTCACCCAAATTTGAATTTTTCAATATCCTCTTGACTGGTTATAAACGTTTTTATCTGTTCTTATTTTTAGCTCTGTGAAACAGGCTAATATCAGAAAATATTGACAATTTATTTTTTAAAAAACCCAACTTTTGAAATAAAAATTTTATAATCAAACACAGTAATACCTCGACTCACACTACCCCCAAATTAAACGAATCCGGAGTTACGCTATTTTTAAATCTCATCGATTTGTCCTTTATTTGAACGCTACACAACTCAATTACTCACTCCCCGATTTCTGTTTAAAGAGTTTTGTGATTGAAGAAGTAGTCGATCTTGTAGATAAATAAATTTTAAAGTGGACAATCAGGAATCAATTCTCACAATCAGGAACTAATAATTGATGAGCTCATGGAAATTCATGAGCAAGAGCAAGACATTGAAACACTTGAGTCTTTAGACACAATTCAGTTGGAAGATCGAATGACAGCTGAGAATTGGATAGAAGGCTTCAGTTTAATTGATAATTGGTTACAAATTTTAGAAAATATAGACTGCAACGAAAAGCGTATTTTTTCAACTAAACAAGGAACCAAAAATTTATCAGCATGCTACGAGGAAATTTTGTAAAAGGAAAAAAAATTGTTATAAACCGGCAAACAACTTTGTAAGGTTTTATGAAACCTCTTACATCAAAATAACTTTGGTTTGCGATTTTGTATTTGTTTTTTTTTCCAAAATTTTATTAAGTTTTTTTTTCTAAATTCTTGTTTTATTTCGTCTATTAAAAATTAAACCCCCCAATTAAAAACACTTTATGTGTATTTATATGAGAAATTATGCCCCGACTTTGCGGTTACCGCTCAGTCTAACCTATTGCATAAGTTCGGGGTATTGCTATACTAAAATAATTCGATAAAAATCTATATCCACATCTTCTATCCTTTTGTGTATAATGACCTTAGTTAAATTTTAGAATAAAATCATTATTGATTGATATTAATTGTGTCTTAATCCGAAACTTCAATATACAAGTTATAAAGGTATTAAAAACGAAGAAGGGGGTTCGTCCTTTGTTAAAAATATGATGACCCACAAAGGAGGACTATGAAACTGTGTTAATTTATTTTGGTAGTTAACTTTGAGGTTCCACCAACTGACCCTCAACTGGTCCTCCAAAACTGACTTTCTCTGGAATTTGACCTACTCTTACCATTCCCAACCTTTAATAACAACATTATTTCAATACTTTCTACTGTTACTTAAAAATATCCTTTTCTATTTTGATCATCTATGTAAGCTTATGTTGATCACTCTATATACTATATCAATTTACTGATAACGTAGAACAGTTTGTTCTACACCAAAAGGTAAAGGATGTGGATTTCCTTCGTTGATATTTAACCTCTTTTGTTGTAAACTTTTTAGAAGTTTTGATTTACATACATGTGGTGTCAGTGATGGTCATCATAACAAAAATAATTAGTCTACAGTTAACTTTGAATTTAATTGCTCATTACTATTTACAGGATATTTACAAATTATAGATCGTCATTAAAATGGGATCGTTGCTTAAAATTACATCGTTCATAATCATTCCTAAATGGATCTTAATAGACATGGTGGTTCTTCGTCCTTTCCCTTCGTCCATGGTGGCGTTGCCTCCTTCTTGTGTCTATATCCAGTCTAGCTCCAACAACAAGGTGTGCGTCATCACATATGCGTGGAGTAGAACAATCCAAAATAGACGTGGCTTGGCAATAGTGGCCAGCACCACATCTATATCACATTAGGCTTAGCATATTACGGTTTTCTAATTAGAATTTTTAAGAAATATGAAATATTTTTCTAAACTGTAAGCATGACCCTCTGTGTTACTGAAAACATGTGTAGTTGAGGGAGGAAGTGAATTGTGTTAAATTACTTTCATTTGCTTATTTAAATTTAAATTTCGATTAAAATTTTATACTAGTTTAACTAAAAATACAGTTAAGACCATTATTGTAAGAAATGTTTGATAATTTTGAGCAGTACTTTTAAAGTTTGGATAGATTGTTTCATCGTTTGGCCTTTGACAGCAACAAACATACCCAAACTGCTTTAACCTTCATTTCTTTGAACCTGAGTAATACTGAAATAATACTGAATGTATTGATTTTGAATGTTATTACATGCATATTTTGGATATCAGTTTTTATATTTTCTATCAATTTACAAGAAAATGAGGTACTTATATACTGTACCATTGATCAATTTCGTTAAATCAAAAAAAAAAGTAACCATATGCCTTGATATATAGTCAATAGTGAAACTGTTCCCGCACACGTTCGCACTCAATAATAATAGCAATAACAGAATTTGGAAGTAGAATATGTCTCTCTACGGATGTTGCTGCGTCGTTCTTTTAACGGGTCTTTTTAGCACCGAATTATCCTCATACACTTACAAATGCACTCAACATCCAGAGTATCTTAGGCAGCTCGCTTTGGTGACTATTCATATAAAGTACCGTGTGACGCATTATATATCTATACTGATGGCAGCATGGGAGTAGGCGCTGTTTCGAGAAGTGGAATTTTCCTCAAAAAAGAGGAATGGTATTAGGATCTGTAAGAGAAATCCTGACTTCTGCTCAGTATTTCGGGCAGAACTCTTAGCTATTGAGGAGGTTTTGAAATTTGTTTTACTGAGAGTGTCAATGCAGAGAGTGTTTGCAGGATACTGAGTGACAGCCGAAGCTCTATTAACATCTATTTGAATGGTGGAGGCATGGTGACAGAACGATAATGAGTATTGCCCAGCTATTAAATAGCTTGAGTGTCAATGTTAAGATCTTTTTTCAGTTGGTACCATCGCATGTGAATGTCTACGGGAATGAGATTGCAGATGGTTTGACCCGTAAGGGCAGCCATAAAGATTCTACACATGGACGCTGCCTTACTTTTTAAAAAATTGGTTTCTCTTGGAGGCAAGCTCCCATACATGAATGGTATGAAGGAAACCCTCCTGGTGCTGCTTTGCTTGGAAAAAGCAGTAGACGAGATGAAATTACTCTTGCCAGGCTTCGTAGTGGTCATACTCGAGCTCAACGGCATGTGGAGGGTCTTAAAGTTTACCCTCCTTATCCGAATTGCAAAGTAACCCAAGCCACTCCTGTCCACATCTTGGCTTGTATTGGTTGCCATAAGAGCCAGCTGCTATCAAGTCCTGGTACAGCTCTTCAACTTTTAAAAAACGCATGGGTTCATGAACTTGATTTAGATGTTTTTGTCGGTCAAATGTAATAAGAAACAACAACACAGAATTTTACGACGTTTCTTTGAATTGGCGATGTCTCTTCGTTTGGAGAAATTCGCTTGGAAAAAAATTTATTTCAATCACTGTGGTCAATTATTAGAGGTTCAACAGTATTTAATGTAAATAATTGGGCATGTAGACTCCTTCATATATCTAGATTTTAATGCTGATACATTTTTATTCTAGCCATGTATTTCTGTATTCAGTTTAAGTAAACTCCCTTAATTGAGTATTATCGAATAAACTTAAAGTTTGCTGCTTAAAATTCAAACTACCGAGTAAGTGATTTTCCTACTCACTTATTTTTCATGGAAAGCATTACTACATAGCAAATTAATTAAACTTATGGTAGAAACATCTGAATTCACCATCCACTCTAGAAAATACTCAGGCTCTTCCTACGCATTCATTAGTGATTAATTAATCATAACGAGTTTCAGATATCGATGATTCTCCCTATAGCTCCTTCGCATTGGTGGTAATACCCCCAAATCTAAGGAAGCGCGCATTTCTCATTGGTTGATATATAATTTCCCTTTCTCGATCATAACTTCTTCCCTCCTCTTTTAATTCGCTCGCTCTCGCTCATCAAACATCAACCTTGTCAGTTGGAAGTCTGTAGAGCACAGGAATGAAATTTAATCGGGGAATAATTTAGTGGGAGGGATTGAGAAGGGGACGTAATGTAGTAATTAAATCTCGTCGAACCGATCTGGTCGAAACTAATTAGGATTTCTCCGGCATAAGCATCCTTGGAGCGGTTTTCAGCACCTCGGAAGTTGGAAATTCTGCCAAATGCACTCAAGATGAAATAGGAAAAAAATTAAATAAAAGGAAAAAAAATTATCTCTCTCTCAAATTGCGTGACTCAGTTCAGTAGATTTATTTCAAGTTCGTACAAAAATAAACAAAATGAAGTTAAAAAAAAACTTCCCTTTTCTATTTAAAGAAAATAATGAAGCGTGCAAGATTCTTCATTATTCTAGGTACGGTACAGGTTCGAAATATTTTATTTTTTGAAAGAGAAACTCACGATACAGAGTGTTGTGCGTTTAGCAGACGTGATTTGGATGGTTTATTTTCAAGGTCTTTTATTCTGCTTTGCCTTAAGGGTTTCTGATGTTAGAATACTTTAATTCTGAGATGCACATTCTGGAAGTTTATTTAATTATGGAATTACGCATGAATTAAATCCTGGGTGAGTTATACTTTTGATGCTTAATACTGCTCTTCTAAAGATTTCTTTGAGTTGTTTAACTTTTTATACCGTTTAAATTATGCAAATACTAAAGAGAAATAGTAACGCGTATCTATTAAGTGATCTTTAATTATTTAACATAAAAAATACTTTATAGGTTTGCTACTTTTAAATTAAAATAATCTAATAAAGATGGCTTTTCGAGCATAAGAAACTTAATTTTTTCTTTTATAAATTAAGTAGTATTAAATTTGTGTAATTTTTCCTCATTAACCAATTTCAAGGGCTGAGCCGAATGGAGTAGTTTAATTTATGCAATAGAATCGCATAAATTATTAAAAGTTAATCTCTGTCTTTACATGCAGAAGGCTTGATTTTAATGTTCATCGTACTCTGAAGTAACATGAGGGCTATTGGAAACAGACCTCGTTATTTTGAAACATGGTCACGTGATGAAAACGACACCTCAGCTCGTACCCCTTCTCCAAACTTCCAAGCCGATCCAAAGGGAAAACTTTGAAACTGGACAGGATTAACGTAAATATAATGGCCAATTGACTTGTCACTTACCACTTATTCTTATTTTAATATTTCTTTAATATGCAACTATAGAAAATATTCATTAACATCTTAGGAAAAGTACTTGTCAAAGTAATCGACTTTATTATTTAAAATTAAGATCGTTTTAATTTTATAAAATTGTTTTTGTTTTATCATGACATCAACAAGAGCTATTATTGAGTTGAAAAGAGGGCATATTGTTTCCATACTTCATAATGGCAGGAATTATCTGAAATTTAAAAAAAAAACAACTTAGAATATCAAAACAGAAGCGTAGGAAGGATGCATAAAGCATATTTAACTAAAGTTAGGGGACATCAAACCCATGAAAATAACAGAGTGGGATGAGTGGAAATTGAAGCAGATTGCGAAAAAAAATAGGGAAATCACAGACGATTGACAACTTTAAAAACTACAAAGAAGTTTAATTTAAACTTGGAAACAAAGATCTCTCACAGAACAATACGAAAAGAACTTAAATTTCTTGAGCTTGAAAGTCGATGACCAACACGAAAACCCTTTTTACCAGCTATAAATCGAAAACATCGTTATGTTTGGGTTACATAATACAAAATATGGGTCGTAAAAATGTGGAAAAAAGTTCTTTAGATCAATGAGGGCTATTTTACACTTTTTACAAATGACGGCTGACAAAGAATTCATCGAGAAAAACAGGAAGTTTTTCATCCAGATTACAGACATCCAGTAATGCAGGCTGGAGGTAAAGGTTTAATTGTTGTTAAACCATTAATAGAACATTGATTTCCAGATGGTGACGGAATATATCAGGGTGACAATGCTATTCCCTATTATGCCAAAACTGTCCAAACCTGGTTTAACCGTAACCATGTAACCTGAAATGCCCATCAAAAAGTTCAAATATTAGTGTAATCTAAAATCTGTGGGATGAACTGGAAAGGCATTTAAGATAGTTGAAAAACCTTTCAACAAGAACCTTCTAACTAGAAATATCAATTCATTAGACATGGTCTGAAATCATTGTAAAGACATCTCAGAAGCTTATTACATCAGTACCTGACGAATTAATGCTCTATGCAAAGCAAAAGGGGGAAATAATAAATATTAGATGAAGTGACAAGTCATGGCCAGTTTGGTTACATCACAGCCCATCAGTATTGCCGTCTTCAGTGACGCTTTGTTTCGAACCTGCGACTCAACAACCCCGATCAGGTGCTGACAATGATGACCAGTCGACTGCCGCAGCCACATATATTGTCGTGCCCAGTCCTATCTTGGACTGGTTCACATTGCCCGACGCGCCTGGTGTGGAAGGAAACATATTATCACCAACGAAAGCCATAATTACAAATATTTATTAACAACACACAAATACAATCAACAGGTCACACTATAAGTAGAAACCCTGGAGTGATTATTCAATTCCCTAGATTAATCCTGATACACACAAATCTAACATTCAATTCTAACCTTTATATAAATCTAATATTCCCTACTAAGTACTCTCAACTATCAGAATTGACA